>JAOEHY010028066.1:0-69596 GCA_025447955.1 Psilopsiagon aurifrons | reverse complement strand
CAATTTTTCCTCTCAGTTACCTAAGGTACCTGATGAATAGTCAACATGTTTGTGAAGTCCAGATTGCCAGATGTATTGAAAATGAGCAATTTTTTCTACTTGGCTAGGCAAAGAGTCAACATCTTTTTCCTTCGAAAGCTAAAGAAAGCCTTGCAGCAATCACAATAGGGTTCTAGCTAGCAGATATAGACACAACATATATGCATCAGGACTCTGTCAATGTAAAAGTAGATATCAATTGTTCGTTACTATGTGATCTTCTCAGTTATGGTGTGGAACGTAAAGAGTGAAAACCTCCATGTTGTAGCTATCTCAACTCCAGATTAACTCAAACTCTCATTTCTTTTCTACCAGTTTTCTATCTTATTCTCAGTAATCCTTTTGACATGTTGCTCCATGTGCAGATGAGGCAGTTTCTTTCAAACCTGAAGACAAATGTACTATCTGTCTTCAAACAGTATTTATTGTCTCTGGGATGAGAGATTCAGAGAGCTGAGTGCACATGAAATTTTTGTGAAATGGTAGCACTGCTCCCAAATTGCTTATATGTCAGTAGGTTGAAATGGGTGTCATTTTCTTAGTCTATAGAGAATATAGGTCTTGTTCCTTGAACGTGACACCTTCAAGCTTTACAGAGCTAGAAGCTGCAGGGAGTTGTGGTGTGTTTGCTAGTAAGACAGAAGGTTTTAGGAACTACTTTGGAGCTGCTGTCTGGACTGTAATTCTTCCTTTGATGTCCTTCATTTCAGTAACCTTGTCTCTCTTAATCTCTGCATTTTTAAACTTTATATTCCCCTGTTTATTTGTTTTGCAATTTATTTACTTTGTCTACAGAAATAATCTGCAGCCCCATACATCCTACAAAATTTAAGAGCCCAGGCAAAAATAATTGGAAAGGTAATGTAAATACTGTGTTCAGAAAGGAAGATATCACCTACAAATTACCAGGTGCCTGTGAGTTTGTGACATTCTCAGTTACTCATTCTTTTTCCTTTCTGTAATTGCTGCTGGGGAATGTATGGCAAGCTGGCAAAGCAGAGGTAATTTACAATTAAATCTCTGCATAAACATGGAAAGCCTCTGATATTAAAGGTCACATAGTTCATTGTTTAAATATTTTTTTACTACAATTTTATTCCTGAAATATTGCAATTACTCAAACCTTAAGTAATCATGAAATAAGCAACTATTCGGCTAAGAGATTCTGTATGAAGTGCTTTCCTGATAGCTTGGGTTGCTTTTCCATCAATAGAAAAATCTTCAGAGCTTTATTTGAGAAATGGTATTAAAACCATTCAAGATGGGCAGCCAGTAACCAGGGTAGCAAATTTAGCAAACATAACTGAATGTACCCTTGCCTTAGTCACTTTGTTATTATTAGTGTTGTATTTGTAAAGGATTTATAGGGGGTTAAGAAATTATTAGCAACTGTTACAGACATGATACACAAGCTTCTGACTATCAGACTCTAACAATGATATATTTTTTTATCCAATTGTCTGCTATATTATTAATGGAATCTTAAGTACAAAATCAGGAGTTATTAATGAATGATCTGTGAAACAGAGCTGTTATATTCTGGAAGGGTATTTTTGTTTATTTAAATGAGACATAGCTTCCTGAAGATATTTTTGTCTTTTATTGTTGAGGAACAATTGATTCTGCCTCATTGTATAAATTAGCTGTGAACCAAAGACCAAACATTTAAGAGACAAGTAATTTCATACTCTATGACTTGCTGGTTAGGGCTTTCAGCTGTGATGAAGACTCAGGTTTGAACTGCTGTCTTGTGTGAATCTCTGTGATCAGGAATGAAAGTTCCTTCTTGGAATCAGGCTGAGTGAGAACAAATCACAGGCAAGAGCTCAAACCAGTACGCTCCACTCATGTTTCAACACCTACTTGAAAAATAAAACCCTCAGCTTTTCATTAGAAGAGGGACCATTCTACTTTGGGAAAACTTTTGTATGGTTTTGTTTTAATTCTTCCACAGCGCATAAAGCCTTCAGAAACTGGACAATCACCATGCAGTGGGATTGTCATCTCTCTGTCAGCTCTAGTACATATTCATTGAAGCTGCAGTTATTTGGAGATAAACGCATTTGCCAAAATAATCCAGCAACCGCTTGCTCATGTTATTTCATCAGTTCTTGCTCCTGTTTATGCCCTTACTGAGCCTGTCAGTGTTTAGGGGAAATAGTTTTTCTGCTGTCAACACTAGAAGGAATTTAATTTTTCTTTTATTGAACTTCATATTCTGGTGTAATGTATATGGCTTAGCTGAAATTGCTTTTCTTAGCTGTCTGCTCAGTTCTATCTATTCTATGCAATTATGTCATTTTACCATTGCAGCTCTCTCATGCAAACCAGTTCAAGAAACCCCTCGTTCTGGACTGCTTCTCAGGTTGTGGGGTTTTTAACTAGTTTTTGGACATGATTAGAATTAATTATCTATTCTGATCTTTTCTTACTTCCAATGCCAGGGCAGTACAAAGCAAATATTCACATTCTAGCATCACCATATTCATTCTTCCTAAAATACTGCACAGCTTGGTAGTCCTGGTTACTATGTTGAAGGCTTTAGTAGAGTAACCTGGAAGATACAGAAATCTTAATGCCTTGTGGAACAGACTCCAAGTTGAGGGAAAAGAGGAGGATATATGTTTGTTATCATCTTATACTTTCTGTGAGCAAAGTAGATACATAAATGGAGAATTATATGTTGGTGTAGCTGCTTATTTTTCCAAACCAGAAGGGATAAAAGATGCACTTGTTGGGATTCACCGATTCCCAAATATATCTTGCAAAGCAAGTGTAATTTTCAAGTTATGATACTGTAGTAGCCACCTTGCCATTGAACTCCTGTGCAGTTTGTCCATTAAGCACTTTGCAGGTGTTCAGGCCCTGTAAGTAAAACTGAGCTGAACAGCCCCTGCTCCTTCTAAAGGGAACAGAAAGAGGAGGTCAGAAGAAGTTTAGGATATGTGTAAAGTATCTGAGGGAGGTTTAGAATAATTTTGGAGGAAAGGAAACTGTTAAAAGGATTTTTCTCTCCTCTGTGGTGCTGCTGCCTTCACGGTATCTGAAACTTTTCTGCCTCTCTCCCCTGCTTACCCTGATGCATAATCAAAAGATCCATGAGGGGATCTTCTTGACTTACTCTTAAACTAAAACTCCTATATGAAGACTACAGCTAGTGCAAGAAGAGCTGGCTGCTGCCTAAGCTACAGGGGAAGCTGCTGCCAGGGAAGTAGGTGAAGGACACTTCAGTGGAGCAGGGGTGTTGGCATGGTCAACCTTCTGCTCCTGCTTTTGGAGATGCCCACCTATTCTGGCCATGTACCACGGTCCTTCCTCTTAGCTGCTTGCTGGTGCAGAAGTTAAAACAGAAGGCAGCTTAAGGAATCACAGTTTTTCCCTCTCCCTTGTTACAGAGACTTGATGTGCATGGTATAAGTGTCTTAAGCTGCTGTTTACTCTTCTTATGCTTTGGTCTGCTCTGAAATCATGGGGCAGAGTAGTAACTTGAGCAAGAGGTACATGGGGAAAATAATTCCTTGCACTCTTGTAGTATTTGGGTAATGTGAAAAAGTTTCATGTGTCAGGGTGCCTCTTTGAAAAGCCAAAAGAGATAAAGGAGGATTCAAAAATTTAGTAGTCATGCTACTCAGGTTTTACTACTTGTTCCTCAATTACAGTTAAAAATACTAGAATTCAATGCACTTGTTACCTCTTAAGTGGCTGCTAGAAGGACTGTCCCCAGTCAGAAATAGGATCTCTAATTATCTCATGTCAAGTTACTGTCTCCTGCATTAGTAGCAAGCCCATGAAGTCAACTGCAACATGATTTATTTAGTGTGAAACAGGACTAGGCTGAAACAGCTGTGAGCTTTTGGGGGGCTTGAGAGGATGTGTTTGTTGGTGTTTTTGTTGTTATTGTGGAATTTTTTGTTGCTGTTTTGGGGGGGTTTTATTGATTTGGGAGGGGGGTTGGGATTGTTTCGTTTTGTGTTGGGTCTTTTTTTTCTCATAGCTCTCCTCACCTCAATGAAGTTCTTCCACTGCCTACACTGTTAAACCAGTCAGTGAGTATTTGGTAACTTATGGTATATTTGAAGTGGTCTTAACGCAACAGAGGGGCACAATTAGGCTTCAGTTCTCATTGCTTTGATGAATACGGTAAGATTTTTAGTTGGAAATAGGAAGTCAGATGAAATTTGTACAGTTACTATCACTAAACCTTTCCTCCCTAATTTAAGACCTGTTCACTAATAAACGAAGGTGACAGGAAATATCTCTGTATATTAGAGTATTATGAGGTACAATTTGAAAGTGACACAGAAGAAAAATTATTCCTGTAATAAACTATTGATTTTTTTCATGATCAAGACTTAAAGTGCAGGATATGTAAGCATAAGTAAGTCTGAATCTGACCAATAGTGAAGGCTGGGTTTAGTGCTTCAGTGATTATATCTGTTATGGATAACACAGGGAAGGTGATGGGGGAGGCAGGGAAAAATACAAATGGCTTTTTGAAGAAGAAAAAATTGGAATAATATCTTGCAGTCCTTGAAATATATTTAGATAGAGATTAGTAAGCAGAGCTAAACATCTGGTACAAGCAAATTGCCTCTAGAACAATGAGGTGTCACTGTGACAAAAATGCGCTTTCAAGTCATTAGCATCACCTTGCATAAAGTAAATGGACCAAATGGTTTTGAGCACTAGACAGTAGAACTGATCACACAACATGTGAAATCTTAATCATATAGCAACATTTCAAAACTGTTTGAGTAGCAGTTCTTCAGCAAACTGTTTGGTTGTAGAAGAGTACTGTTCCTACCTCCATCAGGCCCAGCTACACTGAAATGCAAATAAATTCTCAGTGGACCCCTATTTATGAAGTTATTTTTTCTAAGTATTCCTAGAGGTTCATAGAGCAAAACATTAAGAGGATTATTTCTTTTCTTTGAATAAGCTTACTGTCTGAAGGGGAAAAATCAATAATTAGTTTACTTGTTCTTCAGAGTCTCCTAAATTATGCTTCCAGTATTTGCTGAAATTAAAAACTGAACTTTAAAGCAGTGCTTCGAGAAAAAGCCTCTGAACTTGAAAGTACAAGGTAAAAATCTGGGCTTTGGATTTGCTCTGTGTGTGTCTGTGTGTCAATTTTACTGAGAGATGTATGTTCAGCACATCCACTTCACATTACTCCTAAGTCCCTTGCTCTGACTCTAGTCCATCTCCAATCTGAAAAGAAAAACTCCAAAACAAAAGCAAACCCCAAAGCACAGGTGAATTAAACAAAACTATTCCAAAATGTCATGAAATGGCACACTCTGTACAGTAAGCTATTGTTCTCGCACAATTGTTATTAAATTTAAATAAAATGCTCAATATCAGCAGCCTAAATTTTTTCAAGCTTGTTCAGGTGATAAGTTGTGTGTGGAAGCATAAGATACAAGACTGGGAAGAACAGGTAAGGGAAGAACATTATAGTGTAAGGGTGTTTGGAGTTGAAAGTCTGCCTTGGGAGCAAGAGACTGCGTGCTGGTCCGAGAAGCGTTACTGAGATTTAAGTTGTGCTAAAGCCTGTGTTCCGTAGCTTGAATGCTATGTTTGTGCTAAATTTTAATATAATCACCACTTGTGAGCAATAGAGTGTACAAAAAGATACACTTAGCCAATGTTTACAGTTTCGCATGGCATCTATTTGAATTTGGACAGGATGACATGGGTACCACAGTGAAGGGGACCATAACAGCGCCTCGGATTGCAGGTGTCTCTGCACAGTAGGAAGTCCTCTGTAACAAGTCATATTTCAGCTAGGAAAAAAAGCACAAAGCAATATTTATTTAGTCTATCGCCTTTCCTTGGTTTTCATTTGGGGAGAGTTGTGGGGGTATGATGCAATAGCTCACCAATTCCTATTTAAAATACCTGTTCCTATTGGAAAGAGATGATACTTTGTCTTTTGATAGCCATGCTTCCTAACCTGCTTGCACATGGAATTGCAACTGATACTCATACTACATAGAGTTTGGACAGACTGCCTGTTTACCAAAATAAATTATTATAAAAGTACTCTGAAAATAGATTTGAGGCAGTCTTTCACAAAGAGTATGTCCCAGGACTAGCCTCTTTTAAAGGTAACAGAGTTTGTTAGGGAGCTTGTTTGTTATGTAGCTCTGCCAGTAAGGTGGGAAATGGACCAAGCTTGACTTTTACAACTTGTAATTGGGAAGTATGGGGGGTGAGAAGGGAGTGTTGGTTTTTAATTTAATTGTTGTTGACTGATGCACATTCCCAAAACAGCATGTAGGTTTTTGTGATGTTAGTGCAAAACGAAATGTAGCATTAACGAATAGCAGAACTGCCTGAATCAGTCCTGTTCTGGGTAAAGATATAGCCAGCTTCTCAGTTCATCTGTTTGTCTAAGTTGCAAAACAACTGACTTTAGTAGGAGTTACTGCTCTCAAGTTTACCCGTTCCACATAGTTCAGACAAAAGTAATGTGGCCAAGAAAACTGTATAATTACAATTTATTTTTCAGTGTAGCATTTGGATTTGTACAGAGCAGTGTATGTGATACCTGTAAAGAAACTGGAATGACTAATAAATAATCAAGGGAAAGGAGTCAATTATTGCTGATGACAGCATAAAATGAGTGCCTTGCCAGTCTGGCTTGTACTTCAGTAGCCAGTTTTGATACCTGCCTGCTGTAAACAAATTCTGTTAGTAGTGGTCTCTCAGTTCCAAATGCAAAGAAGAGCTGTGTGTATGTGCCTGAAGTTTGCAGGAATGACTAGAAGTGAATATGAGAGCTCAATAAATATCTAGCCAGGAATTCAGATTTCATGGTGAAGGAGTTCTCAGAAAAGGATATAGGTTAGAATAAGTATCTAGCCCAGTGAGCAACTGACATAGGATCCTGGATTTTTTATTAATACTCATTTCTGGTGGAAATGGTATATCTAATCTAAGGCTACTCCTTGTTAAGGATCAGCATGAAGCACTACTCAAACTGAAGTATATCTCGCATGGATTTCTGACCCTTTTAGTAGAGTTAAGTAACAACGTTGCATCATGTATTCAAACATATCCAGAAACATATACAGGCATATTCAAACATATACAGAAACAGCTCATTGCGCTTACATTTGACTCTCTCAAACCTTGATTCTTTTACTGGTTTAGTTTTACTGCAATGTACACTTCAAACACGCATCTTGACTTTCTTGATAACTCTCAGCAGGGGCCGTCAACATCTCAAAATGCTACCTTTTCCTTCTGCTCAAACAAATCTGTTCTTTACATGCATGTCTCTGCAATGGATCAGGTGATGTCAGGTCATTATTCTGTTTATCTGTTACTGCCACATGTTGTGGGCAGAAATATCCAACCCTTTTGCTTTTAATAACATTAATTTCTAACACAAAGAAACTTCCATGAGTAAGAAAGAGCTTCTTCTAATAGCAATAGCTTCCTTAAGAAATAAGCTACTATAAAACCTCATTGTTTTAGCCTTTACTAGTCAATATTTTCCCAGAACATCTGAGCGTTGTGTTTGCATTTGGGGTGCTTTGCAAGCTAGGAAGGCAAAGCTTTTACGCTTGATTTTTGAGGGTAGATTTTAGCCCTACTCTGTATGGAAAAGAGCTCACATCCGATGTACATTCTTTGTTTTGATTTAACGTCAATATAAATTTTCTTCTGATTTGAAAACTTTGAAATTACTGCTTATTATTTCTACTGTTACTCCACCATTTTACAGACTTACTTACTTATCTCTCCTCATTACATCGTTTTAGTGCCAATTACACAAAATATGATCCATATGTGGATTGTGGTTCACATTTGTAAACTATGTAAACACTGTCAAGCCTTATGAGTTTAAACAGTGGAGTTTACTTCTACTAAGAAGCATTCTTAAGTCCATTATAAACAACCAGTTTTGGAATGACAGTGATTCATGGAGACAAACTAAAAGAAAAAACATAGAAAAGAAATCTGAAAGAAATTATTTCAAAAGTGCAGCTGATAGAAGGTGCAGAAATAGCAGGTTTGGGATGCAATGTAGGCCTTGAAAAAAACCCAGCATCAAAGGCTGTAACGAGTCTTTTAAAACTGCAGAAGATACTGAGTGGTATTAGGCCGATTCAAGTCATGCAGTTTCACAGAGAGCACAGCTATTTTCTTAGAAGTGTGCTGCACAGCGTGTCAGGACCTGGAATATGTTGCCTGTGTAATGTCAAGACCTGACTCAATTGGCAGCTTATCTTTTGGCCAAGAACAGTAGGGTGAAAACATCAGGGTGGTGTGCCCTAGCACCTTTAGGTTTTTTGAAAGCAACCTCTAGTTGAATAAGCTAAATCTTCTGCATCCTTTTCTCCTGACTATGGTGCACAGCAAAACGTAGCAAGCCTATGGGTTATGCATGCATCCACCCATGCATACCTATTGAATAATAAAGAAAGATGCAAGGGGAGACTCATCACAATTTGTCTGCATCTTCTATTAAGCTGTCAACGAATATCTAAATCACTTCCTTTTCTGTCACTTCATCACTCAACTACATCCTTCGAGACACAACACCATTCAGAAAGAACCACCAGAAATACCCTCTAAAATGATATGTAAATCCGGCAATTCATCATGCTCTGTGTAGTACAGGTTTAATTCTTCCTGCTAGGCCTCAATCTGCTGAAACATTACTCTGATATACAGTACAAAAGCAGTAACAAAGATGTTCATATCAGCCCATTGTGAGCTGGTGGCAGGGAGAGAAATCAGTGAAGCCATGGGGACAATAGCTGGGGTTTAAACAGGCTGCAGAAATTTGCTAAGACACAGACAAAAGGCCTGTGCTGAAAAGCAGGCTGCCAAGGAATTCCTCGGGCTCCATTATGCAGCTGAAACAATCCTCACTTAGAGAGTGGATTTGCATCTCTAATAGGGTTCAGGCTCTGTTTGTGAAAGGCTTTCGCTAGGGCTGACCCCATCTCTCAAGATCACATTGATACCCGGCGCCTCGCCTCTGCCCTGTCCCGCACTGCGCAGGGCAGTATCATGGGAAAATGCACCCGCTTAAAAGGAAGCGGAGGAAGGCAAAAAAATTAAAGGCTTGAGGCAGTTTTGGTGGTACTTAGCAGGGAAAATTACTTTGGCAAATAATAGAACCTACTGCTGGTAATTACTGCTAACAAGCTTCCCCCAACCCAAATGTGACACTTGGGCTGATGTGAGAAAAGCTGATATAGGGGAAAGCTTATTAAGCCTGAAAGAAAGAAGGCTCTTCCCTATGAAAATACAGCACTTGGAACCTGCAAATCCTGTAATCTAGTGTTACCAATTATCCATTAAAATAGAAAATAGAGCTGTAATATTTTAGGTCCTTTCTAGTGTGTGCAGTGCCAGATGCTCTAATCTGAAGTGATTTTAAATGGAAAAATATTTTGTTTCTTTCATGTTCTCCTGTTTAAACCAAACTTGGCTTCACTTACTCCATCTTCTTTTGGTGATAGGCAACAATCTGTCTTTTAATAGGACTGTGTTAATGACATTGTTCTAAGTTTTCTGAAAACACAACTGTCTTTATACTTGGAGGAAATATTTTGAATCAGTTGAAACTCCCTTGAAACCCTCCTGCATGTAGGTTCCATGTGCACATGAGCCTCCCTGTTCCCCCAAAGGGAATTGCCTTGTTTACCTAAAATAATTTCTTTTAAAATAAGCTAATAAAATAGACCCACACTATTGCCTTCTATAATGTATCTGAAGTACTGTCCTGGGTTCAGCAGCAGCAGTCATTTTTTTCCTTCCCTGTAGCTGGTGCAGCGCTGTGTTTTTGACTTTCGGCCTGGGAACGGTGCTGATAACTCCGATGTTTCTGTTACCGCTTAGAATATTTGGGTCTGGCCAGGGTCTTTCTGAGCCTCATGCCCTGCCAGGGAGGAGGGGAAGCCGGGAGAAAGCAGAGACAGGACACCTGGTTCAAACTGACCACAGAGGTACTTCATACCACAGCGCGTAATGCCCAGGATGTAAAAACAGAGGACACAGATGCGGAAGGGGGTGGGGGGGCTTCGCTGCTTGGTCAGGCTGGGTGTACATGGAGAGCTGTTGTATTCTCTTCCCTTGTATTCCCCTTGTCATTATTATTATTGGTAGTAGCAGCAGTGATTTGTGTTATACCCCAGTTACTAAACTGTTCTTATCTCAACCTGTGGGAGTTGCATTCTTTCCATTCTTCTTCCCATCCCTCCGGGAATTGGGGGGGGAGAAAGAGGGGGGAGTGAGTGAGCAAACTGTGTGGCTGATTTATGCTTAAACCACGACAAGTACTTTCAATTGTTTTCTCCAATTTGAGGAAAATGTTGCATACTGACCATGTTTTAAAGACTATCTATATAGGGCTTAATTCTTCACCTCAGCATCCCTCGTTTTTTCACAGCATAGGCATGCAAGTGTTATTCACCAAACTCTTGTCAGTGATCATTACGTTAAGTACAAGAATCTTTGCAATATCAACTCACCTGCATTACCTCTACTTTTTCTAGAGGTCCCCTTCTACTGTGTTGCTTACACTGAGGTTCAGTTAATTTAATCTACTGCTTAAAAAGAGATCAGGACAAGGTGGAGCCGTGAAAGAAGCTCTGAGAGGATGAAGCATCTCCATCCTTGCAGCAGTTTATAGTGATGTTAGACATTGGGCTTCCAAATCTAGCTTGGATGGGTTGGGTTTGCTCTTTGGTTCTGCTTAGAGCAGGATGTTGGACTGGAAGTCCTCCAGAGGTCATTTCTAATCTGTTTGTTCACCTATGAAATTTGCCTTTGTACGGTTTCCTTATTGTTCCCATTTTCTCTTCTTCTGTGTTGTGACAATCTCTGAGCAGGGAGATAGCACCTTTAGATACCAGTCATATCTTTGGGGGCCAAAACCCAATCAATATCAGAGAATTACTAGAACAAGTATGACCAGATGAAATGCTGAAAAAGCCTCTAATGTACAGGATCCCGCTGTATAAAATGTGTAATTTTTTGCTACAAAAAACACTGATTCACATAGATTTCGTTTTGGTGGGTTTTTTCTTTCATTTATTTATTATTTTTTGTTCATTTTGTTTAGAAAATTGATTGCAGTCTTGGATTTCAGATTATTTCTGAGTGTAGTATCATAGATGTTGTGTTTCTGTGTATAGGCTGTTTCTGAACCAAGGAGAGCAAGCCGCCGAGTCATTTGGAATTTGATGGCTGTTTTGCTGCAATACCACGTGGGAACTCTCAGTCTATGTAGTCTTTATGAGTTTGTGAAGCTGTATTCATTTCTTCAGCAAGGAGCCTAGATAAGTTCTGCCACACTAATGACTCTTTGCAAATTTCAACACTAATTTGGCAAATAAAGACATAGGTTGCAGGGTATTTTCTTAAATAAAAGCCAAGTTATCTTCAGTTAGAAGACTTGAATGTAAAAATGGATGTTTTAACTATTAGTGTGTGGAAAACATGCAACATTTGTGTTTATAGAGAATTTTGGCATGTTGCTAAGTTGCACGGTGCGTATAGCAATGTATTAGCTGTGATTTTGTAAAATGCTTTTCTTTTAAGACTTAGATTTGCAGACCTGCTCTTTCCCTTTGTGTTTGGGGAAGCTGTTATATCTATAAGATGGAATCTCGTTACTGCGTATAATTGTGATTACGTAAATAAGGTTACTTCAGCCTATCGTATGTTTAAAAAGCCAAAGGAAAATGTTGGCGGTCTAGTTAGTGCGATTCATTCGAAGTGACTGTGAATACAGCTGCTGAACTTTTCCTTATTTCTAAAAGCCTTCCTTTTCTAAACCTGTGATTAAAGCTCATCCTGACCAGCTGCTATTTTTGGGTTTACTCACCTTATATTTTTAGAGAAGTAGGATCAGTTTAATCATCTAATTAAAAAAGCACACTGGCAAGAAGCAGCAGAAAATAAGAACAAGCCTATATACATAATCCATATTATTTCTTTTTCATTTCTTAATTGAGAGCCAATGCCAAAACCATGAGAAGAAACTATATGATAACATGGGTTTTATGTGGGACTGGGTTGCTGCTCACCACCATCTTTCAGCCGATTCACCCTTCCAGAGGTTTTAGGGGCATTGTCTGACTGTCCGTCCCTATTGCAAGACATGGGAATCGTCTTGTTGGGTGTAAATTTTGCCTGTAAATTTAGTTGCTGTTTCTAGGAGAAAATATAGTTCCAACTGGATTATACCCCCTGGGTACAGGCATGAAATTAGTCTCCAATAATGCCTTGTTCTTAAAGAGCACTGTGAGGTGGAGCCAGCATTGTTTGCTTATGTAGATGAGCAAACAGAAGCTCAGAGAGGAGGAATCCCTTCTCAAGGTCATTTGAATTAAGCTGAAGTTGGGTTTGATTATAAACTCTTATCTCCTAATTTCTAGCCCAGTATCTATCTTTCCAATCATATTGTTATTTTAGTTGTGTTCCTGTCTAAGAAGTTTCATAAGGCTATGCTGTTTTTTCCTGTGGTCCCAAGAAACCCACCAAACTTTGTCTTTCTCAGCTTTTTAAATGGCTGGGGGGGGAGGGAAGTAATAGGAAGAATCTTGTGTTCCTAGTTGATAGTTGACTTGAACTAGTATGACATTTTCCCTAGCATTAACTCATAGAATCATAGAATAATTAGAGTTGGAAAGGACCGTAAGATCATCTAGTTCCAACCCCCCTGACAGAAGGAATACGAGTGCAGCTTATTTTGGAATGGCAGTAGATTAAGTTGTACTTGCTGATATCCTGAGTCCAGGGAATGCATGTGTATTCATTGTGAGCTGGTGCAGCATGCTGATGTGGATTTTCACACCATTATTAATGCTCTGAGTTAACTTTGCTGCACTTCTGCATAACCTATGGAATCCAAGTGAACTTGGGAGGCTGATAAAAAGTGGATTCCCATGAAAACAAATCTTTTTATATATTTTTGTGATTGAGGTGCCTTTTTCTAAAACCTGTGCAATAACAAAAAATAAAAGCTATTACAGATTATTTTACCACTTTTAATTTGCAATCAGTTTTATTTTGTTGGATTACATGATCAAATGATAGCTAAAATATTCAGATAAATACTCTCATTACCTATGCATGAGAATTGTATGTCTATTGTGCATGGCATAGGAATATATTACTTTAATTTTCACCATGCAAAAATTAATGAATTGCCTTTCTACCCATATACCCTAAGGTGCAGGTTTGCACTAGTTAGCCACTACCTGAATACATGAATATTCAGTTTTTGGTGAAGCATTTTGAGGTGTCCAGGACAACATAAATTTGAACGACCTAGAATCAATGTAGAGCTCCCTGGCAATAGCAATCGGTATTTAATTCTGCAGCAGAGGTAGTTACTTCACCTTCCTTCTAACAGAGAGATATTTCTGTCCTAGGTAAAAGTATTATTCAGACACCTTTTAAATTAATTCAATGAAATATCATGTATCCTTAGGAACAAGCTAAAGAGAAAAGAATTATCTTTTTAGAATCTTCCCCACATGAGCACATCAAAGTCAAAAATGCTCTCAAATATTGCATTCTAGTTAATGCTTCAGGGGGTTATGGGTTTTCTTTGCTTTTGTTTAGTTTTCCTGGTTTGTGTTGTTTTCCTGTTTCATTTTTTTATTGTGATGTTTTGTTTGGGATTTTTTCCCCCTGTTTTTGTGGGGATTTTTGTTTTGTTTATTTGTGGCTTTTTTTTGGTTAAATTTTTTTTGGTGGGGGGTGATTTGGGTTTTCTTGTTGTTTATTTTGGGGGGTTTTTTGGTTTTTATGGTGGTGGAGGTTGTTTTGTTTTATCAAAGGTATGAAGTGCTGTGATTAGCCAGCATACCTCTTTAATCTGACTGAAGAGAGTGCATAAACCTGGCAAGTAGCTACTCCTTGGATCTGGTCTTCTGAGAGACAGTTTCAATTTAACTTGGCTGATTTACACAGAAGTCTGAGATGGAGGTTTTTCTGAGGTTTCTGAAGTTCTGTTAAAGGGCATGATGTCTTGTTTTCATTCTCTCATAGTTCTTTTGTAGGTATATATCTTTGGTGTGTTAACTGTATTTGGATTTGCTTATCTGTACTAAGGCTTTTTCATAATCATGGTGTGCATACTAATTGGTCATGGTTCCTAGAGGCTTAGCTAATAGTTTTGTTCTCAGAAATGTGAACAAATATATAATGCTTTGCTTTAATTTTTCCCATTAGTGAAGCATGTTCATGTTCTTGTTGGAGAAACACTAACAATAGCACACAAAAAGCATACACCATAGGGTTGTGTGAGGTGTTTATAAACTTTGTAATGGAGCTGGTTTATACCAGACAACCTAGTATGACATCAGTGGAGTTACCTTTAGTTTTTAAGTTACTTGCCAAGTCAGTCTTCAAGCAAGACATAGATTCAGTGGCAGAAAATGAAAGTGACAGTTTTGTCGATAGAATACCTTTTTGTAGGCTGTTAAGTCCTTAACTGGTGCATATGGCTTACAGATCCATCAGCAATCTGAAGATTTTAAACAATAGAAACTGTTTTCCAAAGGAAATATCTCTGACATCCACCACTTTCTGTTTGTTTTATCATGTTATCATAAGAGGTTACAAATATGGGAACTAGTGAAGGTATGCCTTGACTTTGGATGTTGTGATTGATGGGGCACCGTGGAAAGTAGCTTTGTGAAATTCCTGAATTAAGGGTAAGTCCCTGTTCTTTTTCCTCAAATTGGATAATACTGAAATGGCCAAGCTCTAGAACAACTGTTTCTGAATTCAGCCCCTTTCCTAAGCTGGCAGTCTCTTTAGCGACTTAGTTTTCACTATATGCTTAGTGGTAAGTGTATTAGTTTTGGTCACGCATAGGAGAGCTGCCTGCAGTCACTGGAACCCTTTCAAGCAAAGAGCTTCAGTAGTAAAGGCATGTTAGGTTTTAGGTTTGGTTTATGTAGAAATTATTTCAACAGGTGGCTGAGTACATTAGGTAAAACTGGTTTTGGGAGATTTTTGCTTAACTGGCAGTCCTGTGTTATCCATCAAGTAGTACTTGTTACAAAAGTTCTCTCTTTTGGCATCAATGGCACAATGCTTTCCCAGCTAAAAGGTGTCCTGAGCATACACGTCTATGTTTTCCCCAGGTTGTTTCTTAGTGACCCTTAATCAGGTAAGGAGAGCTGTGCTGACATAAAGGATTGCCACCTATCAGCCAGTATCTCTAATGTCAAGATGGAACTAAATGTGCAACTTTGTGTTAGCAGCCTTTGGTTTTCTTGAATTCACAGGAGTAAATAGTAAAGCCTTCTGATAAACAGACTTGTAGTATTCTTTTGCTGGTCCTGGTCAGATAAAGCCCCACTTTAGTAGTTACTTAACCTAAATAACTGTTATTAAAACTTGAGCCGTGGCAGGCTATTTAATTTCTCAAGTACTTTTTGTCTGAAAGTTGTTTAGGAAATTCAAGTTTTGCTTCTTCAGGGTTCATTACCAAAATGGACATGCCTGGCCAATCAAAAGTGTTGCTAGGCTGTCATAGATTAGGTAATGTTGTGTGTAGGGAGCAAATCATTCCCTTTTTTGCTCATCATCTCTGGTGATACTTAGTAGTGTCACTTCCAGTAAGCACCATTGCAGTTTTGACCAATTCAAGGAATATATTATTAGGATAAATAATACTAAGTAGATGGCAGGTTACTAATCCATTAAATGCTTTAAACCCATCTCCTGGATTCTTTTTCCCCAGCACTTGTCCCATTGCCCTTTTTATTTCCTCTCTTCAGAAATAAGAAATGGCTGCACTCGGTTTACTTTGTAGCAAACAAGAAAGCCAGTCTACATCTGAACTTGAATTTTAGGTCATCATAACATTTCTTCACTTTGAGGGTTTTTCTTCCTTACAAACTGGACATCTTTGTTGAAGGGAATAAAGGGAGAAAGCTTCATATCGGGAACGGACTGATATCATTGGAGAACAACACTCTCTACAAACGGCATATTGTACAGGCAGGCACAAAACGAGCTTTCATGCAGGGTTCTGTCAGTGTCTTTCAGCCTGCCTGAATGGACAGCCCTCTTGTGATTTATCTTCCATTCATCAGTCAATACCCAGTACTTTTTCAGCAGTGATGGATAAGATCTTTTGCTAAATTGACTACTGCCTGCTGAGCATTGTTGAGCTTGAGAACTGAACAGGAAGGAGAAGCTTAACATGGTTCAAGCTTGGAGCTGCAAGTTATCAATGTTATGGGATGATTCTGAGGAGTTTAGAAAATCACCTGCTTAATTTTGAATCCCACAGATGGAGGGAACAGGACCATTTTATTCTCCTGATGTTTATAAACTCATTTGTGTTTCAGGCACTGTCTGTGTAAGAAGGATGTATATAGGTCTCAAAACAGTTACGTTTTCTATCCCCTTTCAAAGATGCTGATATTCAGCATACACTGTGTAGCTTCATATTCTATCATATTTCAAGATATTGAGATATTCCAGAAATTACTGTACTCTTTGTGTATATGGGGAAAGATGGACTTATAGTAGTGCTGACAGGAGACAAAAAGTATTTTTTCAAGACCAAACAAATTACGTATCTCTTGGTAATATAATGTATTTTGTCTAACAGATAGTCCATTTTACCCCTCATAAGACCATTTTGTAATGGATTCAACTGTGAAGCTTGATGATGGAATTCTTCATCTTTCCTTAACTTCATTCAGCTTTCTTGTCCTTTCCCCAGCCACTCAGCAAGTGCTAGCCAAGCTACTCAGGCTTCACTTCTTCAGATTTCCTAGCTTCTGAAATATAGCATCCTGTGTTTTCTAAACCAAATCTACAAAACCAAGGCTGCCACTTTTACAGAGCAAGCACCTTATCTTACGTACTCGTAGCCTCTAGAGCGCAGTACAGGGGAACTGGAGGTATCTATGAGCAGAAGGTTTTCTCGCTTCCTGTTAAAATAGACTCTCTATAGATTATAATTTTGGGATGGGGTCACGTATCTTTACATGGCAGCGTGATACGCTTGAATCAGACATGTTCGGAGTAAAACGTAAAACTTGTTAGACTTACGGCAGGGCATACGGCAGTCCATAAGAGTCAGAGGGTTGAGGTAAATGAGTAGAAAATACTTTCTCAACTTTGGTGCCTCTTACTGCATTTGAACAACATCAACCTTTTCATTATTTACGTTGAGGTAGTAAGCTTTCTATGGAGGAAAATGGAATTTCAGTTGGAAAAAACTATGGAAATCATAGACAGATCCTCTGTTGAGGGCCTTGATAGCCCCAGGACACTACAAATGATGGAAAGGATAAGTAGCATCTTTACAGTAACTCTAGGTTGACCTGAATGTCAGTGCACCTGAAAAATCTTTCCCTAATGACCTATGATTTTACTCCTTAAATGTGTACCTGGTCTGATATTGCTGTTCATAAATAATGCCAACAGTCAAGTACCCCACCATCAAAAGCCTTGAATCCAAGTTGTTTAACTTAGAGCTAACTGCTTGTTAATTAATTAATTAATAGGTAATGATTAAAAGCTTGTGCACAGCAGACCCTCTATCGCAGTGGATAAAGAGATCAAGCTGTGCTCTGGGTGAATCTCTCCCTTCTTTTTTCCCCAGGAAACTTGAATAACAGTGTCAGTAGAGTCTGCTATGAGCTTCAAGGTAGTTGGTAGAATGTGCTTTGAACACATTTTTTAAAGTACATAAATGATCTGAGAAACTTAAATTTATATACCCTAGGCTTTTATTGCCAATTTTAATAGTTCATTTGTAGCATTTTATCATAGGACATAGGACACTGAAGTAACTCGAATAACCTCATGTAAGAGAAAGAAGGGAGAAAGGTTGAAAAAAAAAAATGCTGACTCTAATGTCTATTTCAGATACTTAAATATAATGATGCCAGTAGGTGCTGCTTTAATATCCCTCACTTTAGTAATTTCGGAAGCCGTTCCTTTGTTTGAGGAAGATCATATGTATGGTGATATGAGATATATTTAGTGCAAATGAGTACTTAAAGAAGCAGCTGTTAAAAGATTAAACAGTCGCATAAAAACTTCTTAGGGCTTTATACAAATTAAAGCTGTCTCCAGGTAATCTAAATTTATATGCACTTCTTGCTCAATTTTTTTTTTTGAGTTCCTCTTGGAAAATTTGTTAAAAAAGTTTAATGGTAAAAAAAGAGATCACTCCTTGCCAGAATAGTGAGATTTTCTACTTCAGGTCTTTTCTTATTGGCTAAGTGGAAGACAGCCAAAATCCACATTCTCCTTGGTCTGTCTCTCAGGCGTATATTAGACTGTTGATCACTTCTTCAGCTGTTTATGAGTATAAAAGGGAGGCCTTGAGAAGGGAGCCATTGGTGGTACTGTAAGGAATTTTTTAATGCATGTCTTTGTCTAAATTAGGTTATAAAGAAAAGCCACTTGTAATGATCTTATGCTCTAGCAAATGTAACTTCTGAGAGCCTGCTTAGTGAGTACTTAAATAGCCTGAGATTTCACAGCCTGAATATCTTGGAGTGAACTTCCAACTTCCCAGATAAAACTCCCCCAAGCCTTCAGGCTTTCTGCCATTTAGTCATCCCCACAGCTAGGGCTCAACTTGTGGCTTTCTAGGTGGGCACTAGGGACTTTGGAGTCTTAGGGAACTCGTGCAAGATGAATCTCTTGGTTCCTTCAAACTGTTTGGAAGTAGAAATGAAGCTTGGCCAGCCAAGTTCAGTTGTTCCTATCTCAGTTACTGCTTCCAAGGTTTACTGGCTATCTATGCACTTTGGATATTCATGGTCTTGAAGGCAAATTTAATTTTCAGAACTTAGTGGTGGGGACCTGGAACAAGTTTTGTGGAAGTTAGGTGTAGTTATGATTTAAAGTTAGTTATAACTTTAAATAACTTAGTTTGCCAAGTTTGAGTGTCTTGTTTTGCCCTTTTGAGCAGTTCTAAAAGAAATGTAGAAAAAGGGAGTGGAGGAATATTTTTAACTGCTTTTTAAAAGGGATAACAACTTTGCAAAGCTGCATGTGATGCTTCACTGAAAATGAGAACATTGCCTGTTTCCCTTCATACGCTAGGCACTTCATTGCACAGTCCACTTTCATGGGCTTTGTATATGAATCTTAAAGGCGCTTTGCGTGTATTATGTTTTTCTCTTGTGGATGCAGCAGAGGAGTTCTAGCTGGATTTTGTTTTGGGTTTGGTTTTGTGTTTTATTCCTTTTTTTTTTTTTTTTACTCTGGATTATCCATCTGCTTAATTGGATGAGGGGTGTGCATGTTGTTTCAGTTAGTTAATTTCTGGAACATTAATTATTTGATAAGCTCTAATGAGGATTAGGCTTGAAGACTCCCATAAATTTGAATATTCAAAGTTTAATAAAATAAATCCAAAAAGTTGGCTTTTCTTTTTTTGACAGCTTTGGTGAGAAGGTGGGTAATTAGGAGGGAAGCACTCCATACCATTTACATGAGAATAGAATAGACAGAAAGAAGGATGACATGTTTGTCGTCTGCCTTCAGAAATTAAAATCTGGGGGAAGAAAGGCTGTGTGGCTATTGAAGCCACCTCTTGGTTCTGATTTTCTGCATTACCACCTCATGAATTAGAGGACAAATCTCTTCTAATTTCCTAGGCCTCTTGGGGATTGCCTAGGTCTCTTTCTAATTGCTCCATTTCAGCCATATTCCTGGTATACTTGTGCTGAGGTTGACAAAAAAACCTGCACAGAAATATGAAAATACAATATATATATTGTATATATTATAATACATATTATATATAAATATTTAATATTAATTAATAATATAAATTAATAGCTACATCCAAAATCATTTTAGAGTGTTTCAAGATTGATATCTGCCCCTTAATTTTCTGTGGCCTTGGTCCTGCTGAAATCCTGGTTAGGATTTCCTTAAATGTACTTTAAACTGGGATGATAAAGACTTGGTTAGATTTATTCCCTTTAGGTCTCTTGTAGGCAGAGGTTTGCAGATCATATGCAATCATTTCCCTTTGAAGTTCTGGGCTCTTTTTTCTGAACTGGGGAGAAACAACAGTCGCAGGACTTCACATTACTGTGATAAGGTCTTCCAGACACTCAAGAGAAATAGTGCCAGAACCTGAAAGTTTAACAAGGGTTCAGTTTTGCAGCAGTGTGAGTTTGTAAATAAAGTTTTATTTCAGGGTGTTTTCCTGTTTAGATAAGTGTTAACAGTTTCAAGACTCCTTGGAATGAACAGCTGTGTTGGAACGATTTCAGCAATTAAGCTTTTCAGAATAGCTCTTATGCCTTGATATTGAAATGTTGTTATTTTTAATATGGAGCTAGACTCTTCTCATTTAGTGGCACTGAAGTTCCATGCTTTAAAGTAAATACCAGCCATTCACATTGTACATTTTCTTAATAAATTCCCAATATGCTCCATGTTTTTTCATATTGCTTTTAGTCTGTTCTATTATTATATGGGTGACCACTTTAATTAACTGCATAGTTACTTAGAAGAAATAGATGATAACAGTGAATCTTTGCAGATGGACCTATCTGGAGAGTTGCTTACTTTACTTCTGCCTCCTGGCAACTGATGATAGCTTTACAAAACCAGACCACCAGGGTTGGGATGCAGTATTAATTACAAAGTTACTGTCACATATTTCCAAAAAAATAAGTTTGTAGAGCTATATGTTTCATTGTCTATGTTAATTCCTCATTTATTTTACTCGGTCTTATACATTTGATGCTCTGTACACAAGATGATTACATGGTGTAAAAATTTATTCTTCAACACCCCGCCTTTCATAAGTCAGTCAGAGGAAAACGGAGCATCTTACTTCTCTGAGATGCATGTTGTCTTTGCATTACTTTGTTTTTTTCTCTGTGATGGACTCCTGAATTTGGTCTTAACAAATACAGTTGTTGTGCAACCAGTACTAATTTTGGCTATAACTTTAAAGATTAGAATTTTTTTTTTCTTTTAGTGTAACTAGGCCTGTGCTTGCTTGAGTGTAAAATTTTTTCTAGTTTTAGTTCCTCTGGCTTTGAGTTTCTGCTTAATCCAAAGCCATTAAAATTAGATTATAAAGCAAACAGTTTTTACAGACCTCTTAATCTGATTATAAAGTAGTTATCATGAGGTGCTCATGCAAATTATAAGTATGAATAAGATGATAGTTACTGTATGCCTTTTCCAATGTACTTCTTGAAACTTCAGGTAGTGTTCTAACTTAACAACCAAACTTTCATAAGGATTTTTCATAGTTTAAGAATAATTCCAATTTACTCATTTCTTAAGATGATGGTGAAAAGGTTCATTACACAAAAGCCAAAAATATCCTTGCAGGGGACATGTACTGGTTGTTAACCTGATTTGTCTTGTTGTTCTGGCCGTGTGGTCTGGAATAGAGAATTACAGACACATGGAAAATGAGCTTGACATACAAATATCTCTAATGTTTATTGGGCATATCTGTTTATAATCTTTTCACTCTAAGATTTATATTGCTCAAGAAAAAAATCACAATCAGGTCAACAGCAATTTTCCATTTGGAGAGCTGCACAACTCTGCTTTTAATCATGCAGGAATTGTAAAAAATAAACATTTATAGTAAGCTTGAAGTGACTTCTTTATCATTGATACACTTTTTGATGTATCTGATCTCCCTTATGAAGAAAATCCTTTAGCCTCCCATGTAATGTTCCATCCATTATGACTAATTTCTGCTGTTTGAGTTGATATGTTAGCTCACGTCCAGATTGCTTATTCAAAAGCTTTGGTGTTTAGGCAGCAAAATCTGAACCATCTTTTCAAGTTCAAATCTTGGCCCCTAACCCAGCAGCCTAAACTAAATGGAATTCTGTGTAATTTTCTATTTGCAGTGGGTACAGAACTGACAAGGACTCTATTTCTCTTCCTCTTCCACTTTTCTGAGTGTCTGATAGTCACTTTTCAGTTTTTGGTCTGAAGCTTATCTCCAGCTTTTAGTCTTGAAACGCAGTGCAAGTGAATGCTATGGAGCTCTTTTCAGTAATCAGCTCCTTGTATATACCATATCAATCTTTAGATCTCTCTCTAATCCTGATTTTAATCATTTCTTGGTCCCAGTTCTTTAGCACCTATTCTTCCTTTGTTTGAACACCATCTACTTACATACCACATCTATTTTCCCACTACTATCAGAGGTTATGATGTATGCAAGACCAAATCTCTTTGCAACGTGAGAAAAATAAGGTGGGCAAGAGTGCAACCTACTGATTAGACCCAGTGATCCTGAAAAGAGAAAAGGTTGGTTTTGAGGGATCCGTGTACCATATGGCCCAGATGTAGTTTTATCTACTTGTGTGGCTTCTCCATAAAATCAAGAGACTTGTACACTTGTCTTCTAATTTTGGCTTCAAGTTAACAATGTGATGTTTGCTAAAATGTTTACTATGGTAACTGCTAAAATTTAATTAAAGTGTGATAGGAATCCTTCATTAAAATCACTTATACCTGTTCATTATGCTTTCTTCTCAGTACAATAGAGCAGGGATTTTTACAGTTTCAAAGTGACAAACCTGTTCCTTCTCACGCTGTCATGATGCATATTGCCAAGTTGGTTGCAGTTAAGTTGAAGACAGACAGCTCTGCAAAGCTTTGAGCCTGAATTCTCAGGGGTAACATCATGAAGAAAGGCAAGTTGGTGGTAGGTTAGCTCAACGTCTAATGAACATCTACTGGACTTGGTAATAAATTTCCCTTGGCCTTAAAAGAAGTTGCATTAGCTCTACTATCGAACTATCCTGATAATCCACTGTAAACTAGATGTAAGCTCTCTGAATATGCCATTGGTTTTAATACATGAAGTGGGGAATAATATATCTCCAATTAGGGAGAACAAGTGAGGACTGGAAAGTGGAAAATAGCTTGGGTGAAAGGAAAGCACTATGGCAGGACAAATCATTCACAATTCTAAAAAAGAAACAGAACAGAAGAAATAAACGTGAAGATGACAGGCTTTCTTAAGCTGCAAGAATGGGTGATCTATCTCCACTAGGACACCATGCTGAAAGTGACTGGAATCTCCAGCTGAATCTCTTGTCGCAATCTGAGTGGGAGGGAACAAACTCAAGTAGTAAATACTGTGAGCTTTGTAAGTTGTTCAGATATAGACAGAACCTTGGATTTAGAGGCTTTAAATAGAGATTGAACAAACATCTGTAAAGTCAAAAAACAAAACAAAAACCAAACAAGAATAACAAACTCCAACCAACCAAAAAAAACTCCAACCAAACAGAATACCTAGAACACCTGCTGGTTAACCTGCTTAGGAGACAAAGGATGGGATAGATCTTACCAATCTAACAGAAACAAGCTTGAGAGTTGGAAGCAACCGTCAGTCTTGAGAATTTTTAATTGCTGCTTTGTGATTTTGATTTGAGAAAATGGAATGAAGGTAGAATTCATATATAACAAGACTGAAGGGTTTTGGTGCTTCTTTTCCCTAGAAGCTTTCCATCAAAAATGTTCCATGGAAGAAATAAATTACTATTATAGAAACCTTTTTTTTGACATTAATTTGCAATTTGCAACACTTAGGTTTAGCTTTACTAGTTGCATTTGGAAAACTATACGGTGATAGAATTTTATAGAGGCTGCTACTCCTAACCACTGCTTATTCTGATTTTCAGTAGGAATTGAGTCCAATTCACCCAAGGGTGAATTGTTTTCTGTGCTGTGCTCATTTCTGAGAGTACAGTTTCCCTCACTGCATTGATACAATGGAGCATGCTCAAAGGAAAGGCCTGTGGAGGAGAAAAGATTTCATTAATCATGAATCATTACATTTGTCAGTTGGCAAAAGGAGACTTCCTCATTTATCCCTTGAATGAAATTAGCTCCGGCCTAGCTGCAGTTAGAAATTCTAAATTACCTTGGCATCTATCTGTTACTGTTTATATATGAACCATAAAATGGCAGATGGCATTTTATTAATAGCAGATGAGCTGAGTCTTTCAAGATTCTTTTTTTTTCCTGATACTTGGTTTCGTTGCATTTGAAATGGCACCTACCTACACAATTTTGTGGTGCTTGTGTATAGTTTTATTAATTAAAAAAAAAAGAAGAAATAGATACTTAATGCTATTTTAAGATGCACCTGCCACTCTCCTCCCACATCTGGGATGACTAATAGGGATTATCATGATGACCTGCATAACGATCAAACTTGAGGAATATTTAGCTGATAAGTCTGTGCATACAGTTCTGTTGTATTGTGAAAAATGCATTGATGCTACAGAACTTGATGTGAGGGTTGTGTTGTTGTTTGGGTTTTTTCTCTATTCTTGATTGTTTCTTTTGTTACTAATAGAAAGGTATAGCGACTTAAACGATACCATTTTTGTCTGTTAACTGTGTAAATTCCAATGAGAGCATTGATACTGATGTTTCCTGTTTAAATCAGAGAGTTAGCAAGAGTTCATTTCAAAGTTTTAAGAAAAATGTTGGAATCACAAATACGTATGGTTTTCTGTTTTAACTGACAATGTTAACTTTTTGACACTGGCTGGTATGCCGTACTTGGGTTACTCACTGGGCCTGTAAAGGGCCAAGATTCAAGCTCCTGTCCTGCCCAGGTTAGTTCTGAACTGAAAAATCTGGAAGTTTTGTTGCAGTTACTCTGTAGTCATGAATGGCTTTAAGCTCTGAGGAGCACATCTTTCTGATCTCATCAGGAAATTCACTCTCAGATTTTTAACTACAGCTGTCCACCTGCTTGTCACCAATGTGTTGAGTATAATACAGGGCTCTAAAAGAGAATTCCTAACCAAGTTAGGGTCCAGATCCTTAAGAGGTGTGGGAAACACTGAGGAAGGAAGATGTTCTTGTGAAAAAATTATTTGAGGGTGCTTTCATAACCTAAAGTTAGGTGGCTCACTTTGTGGCTACATATTTTTCATTGCCAACATGATGCTGGGTTACATCAGCAGGACATCACCACCAGAGATAAAGATGTCATTATCTTTCTCTACTCAGCATTTGTCAGGCAACACCTGGAGTACTGTGTTCAGTTTTGGCACCTGCTGTACAAAAAAAATATGGACATGATGGAGAAGGTGCCGAGAGGGCCACAAAGCTGGTGCACTAAAAGTGCATTCTTCCTTAGATGCTGCTTCCTCAAAGTAAAATACTTTGTGTCCTCCTGACAGTATTAAACTTTGCTAAAAGTTATTCTTTTTTACAAAAAGCACAAGAAATTAAAAACCTGTGGGATTTGCCTTTTGCTCTAGAGAGGATCAGCTCATTGCATGAGGTTGACACACACTGGCAAACAGAGAGGCATCAACGTAATAAGGAAATAAATACCAGATTTCCTGTAAATTAGTGCCACAATGAGTGTACTCATGTTAACTTTCTTTAAGAGGCTTAAGCTTAATGCAGCAAGTATAAAAATACAATTCTTGTACTGTGGATCAACCTTAAGAACTAAGGCAATGCGCTGCCTGAACAATGACCAGATAAAATACATTTGTGTCTTTCACAGTTGTAAATCAGCCTCACAATCCTTATTTTAGGTTGATATTTTAAAGTCTTCATGACAAAAAATGGAGTAGCTGGCAACCCATTTTGTAAAGCTAATGAAAGTAAGCGGTAGTCTATTCTGTGAAGGGAATTCTCGCAATTAAGGCCTTATATTTGTTTGTTTTAATTTTGCCCACATGTGACTGTAAAGAAAAACCCTCTACTTTGTCATCCTTCTGGAGCTAGATGAAAGCTGCAAATATATGACCCAAGTGAATTCTGACTTTGGTTGTAGTCTAAGGGTTAATATTACCTTGGGGAACTTGGTGCAAAGCATCATGAGACCTCACTTGGAGTATTGTGTGCAGTTCTGGTGTCCTCAACATAAAAAGGACATGGAGCTGTTGGAACAAGTCCAGAGGAGGGCCACGAGGATGATCATGGACTGGAGCACCTCCCATATGAAGATAGGCTGAGAAAGTTGGGGCTGTTCAGCCTGGAGAAGAGAAGGCTGCGTGGTGGCCTCATAGCAGCCTTCCAGTATCTGAAGGGGGCATACAGGGACACTGCAGATGGACTCTTCATTAGGGGCTATAGTGATAGGACAAAGGGTAATGGGTTCAATTTAACGGGTTAAATAGGGGAAGTTTAGATTGGATATGAGGAAGAAATCCTTTACTGTAAGGGTGGTGAAGCACTGGAATGGGTTGCTCAGGGAAGATGCGAAAGCTCCATCCGTGGCAGTGTTCAAGGCCAGGCTGGACAGAGCCTTGGGTGACATGGTTTAGTGGGAGGTGTCCCTGCCCATGGCAGGGGATTGGAACTGGATGATCTTAAGGTCCTTTCCAACACTAATTGTTCTATGATTCTATGATTTATTGCAAAAAAATTTTAATATTTCCAGTTCCTTCTCTTTGGAAATACTTAGTGTCAGCCAGAATAAACACATCTAGGGAATCATACATGTATAGTATTTCCTTTTTTATTTCTAGGATCTATCTTGCTATATATGCTCACAGCAGACGCACTTTCAAAGTAGCAGGTCGTGCATACAAAAAATTACATTAGTTTTGAATGGCAACTACTTATGTTTTACCCACTGGAGAGACTACTGCTAGTCACAGAGCAACTATCTTTGAATAAAGTCAAATCTGCCTCTGTGTTAGTCACATTAAAGTCTATAAAAGATAAATTCTGCAAGGTTTTTCCCTCACACAGACAGCTTATTAATGCTGGAAGTTGTAGCATCTTTTTCCATAGTTTGAATGATGCCAATAGAAAATCTGACTGTTCCCTAGGTCTACTCTAGATGTGTTCTGAAGTTCTAAATTCTACCCATACCTGTCAGATGGCTCTGAAGTCAATTCTGTTGCGTGGGTGAGCGAATGTTGGTTGTTTTTTGTTGACTTTTTCAAATCTGGTTCTCCAGCAATACCAGTTTCATACTGCTTTGAGAAGCTAAGAGGAATTTCTGCTGATATCTTTCCCCCCCTGCTGTTCCTATAGCAGCTCACATATAACCCTCCTCTAAGAGTCTAAAATCTCATCACTTCTCTTTCAGCAGAAGTGCTGTGTCCTGAAGGAATTTATAAAGGATTTCTTGAAACTGGGTGAACTTGGAAACAAAAATAGTTCTAGCCTTTGCTTCAGTCTATTTATGCCTGGGATAGCATTTAGTGTGTGTTTGTTAAGGCAGGTGGAGGTGGAGTCAGGGCAAAATACCTGTGGAAAACTTACCGTTGTACATGCATGAGTCAATCACACGTGTGAAGTAACAAAGTACAGGGCATAGTGGAAATGCTGCTTTCATATCTGGTAGTATTCCATTAAAAAAATAAAAGGGGGGGGGGGTGTCTAAAAATCACTGGATTCAGACACCACCATGTTTTGTTTCACTGGATAAGGGCAAACCAATTTTATTTTTCACTGAATGGGAAAAAGATCCCAAACACCAATAACCTTTCAAAATGTTATAATTGTTTCATTAACCTCTTTTCTTCTCTGCCAATTCTTCTTTCCTGTATTTTCTGCCATAGAAATAAGGAGACCTGCCACCTAAGACATAATAAGATGTGGATAACAAAACAAATTAAGTAACTATTCAGGGTTCTGTAAAATATTTTCTTGTTGATTAGAGGTCTTGTATTAGTAAAGGAATGAAACTGACTGTTCTGATCTTCTCTTCTAATATTCTTTGATTAACTAGTGTTATACCATTATTTTTCTGAGTTTACAATCATCTCATTTTCCTATTGTGAGTGTGATCTATTCTTAATAACCAATCCGTAATTTTGAACTAATATTTTGTTGTGTACAAACTGCTTTCTGAGGCTAATCTTGGCTATCCACCAAAGCTATCAGGTAGCATTCTATATTCTGAAGTATTTTAAATCATTGATTTTTTTGGGTCATTAACAAACTAATAAGCAGACTATTTAACATTGATGCTAAACGTGAATTGTCAAGGACAGCAGCCATTGGTATCCTGCTGACAAGTGATAATGTCATTTCAACATGTCCTCAGAGCATGGTAATTACTGCTGTATTCATGAATGTATATAGCTTGATGTTTACCTGATTTGAATATGAAAGGCTTTCTGAAAAGTTTATGTGCTCTCTGCATGCTGAATACATGGCCTAAAATGTATTAGGACTATCTAACTGTAGGAACAATTAATTCGGGTTCCACTGACCTAAGGCCTTCTGGTATGGTCTTCCTAAAGCATCAACAAAAAAAATCCTTCATTCAATGCAGAGTTGGTCTGCATTATTAAAATGTTGCTCTTGATTATCTCAAAAATGAAATTGGTATGGAGTAAGAATGACAAAAGCAGTTATGCAGTACACAGCGTGCAGTGTAACCAATAACCTTTTATGTCATTTCCTTCACACTATGCAGAAGCATGTTCTCCATGGATGATGGTTGAAAGGCTTGTTTGTAATATCTGGGCTTCTATCCAGCTGCATGGAAGTCAGCATTTCTCCTTTCCCCCTGTAAAGGATTTGTAGTTCTGCGGCACCAGTGTTGGCATTCAGTTGAACCAGAAAAAAAGTCTTCCAAATGTGAATAAATGTGAGGGGAAAGAACAGATTTGACTTTTAGAGATTAGCAAACAGGGTGATCAGATGTATTTCAAGGCCTTGGGATGTAAAGGAATGAAAGGTGAATGCAGCAAGACTATACAATTTCACTTTTCCTGTATGTTGAGGGAAGGGGTAAAAGCTCAGTAGTTATATACTTCACATAATTTTGGAGAGCTGGAATTCCTTATGTCCTTTATGTGGCAGCTATTAACAATATTTCAAGCTGTACAATTGCTTGATGCATTTTGTACCATGTATGAGAGATTTCCATGTGTGTATGTTGGAACTGATGGAGATAAAATCAAAACATTTCATCCAAAATGCATGTAGCTAGGGTTGAAATAAGACTCCCAAATACTCAAAACTCTTCCGACATTAAAATAATGAGACCTTTCCAAAACAGACTAGCAAAAAATTCAGAAATTAAATCATTTATAGTCCATATCCTACTTTGTACCCCACCAGAAAAAAAGAAAAGAAAAAAAAAAAAAAAGCCTTAAGAAGCAGAATCAAGTCCAGTAAACTTCAATTTATTTTTTAATTGCATTTAAAAAGGATGCCTTAGGAACAGATCTGATTTGCCTCCTTGGAAATCTGTTCAAACCTCATTACCTAGTGGTTATATACCTTCTTTTAATTTCTGTTTTTAATTTACTCATTACATCCTTTGTTCTTATATTAACATTGTCCTTTTAAACCCTGGCTTTAAGCTCCTTACATTACTCTTGTTCTATTTACAGACAGCAGTCACATCCCATGTCAGCTTTTCACAAAGCTGAACAAACCAGCTCATTTCACCTCTTCACTTAAAATTGCCGTAGCCTTTTCCTTCAGCTTTCCCCTTCTTGTGCATGGCTGACCATGATTTATCTCTCAGTGGATTCTAGGATTACATTCAATTCTTTCTCAGACGTGTCATGCTCATGGTTCACGATGTCTAGTGATTGAGTAGTATGCACAGGCTTGTCTTCACTGTTTTGTACTGATGACCAAATTTGTTGGTCCCCAAAGGCATAACCTTTCACTTCGTTTTATTCAGTTTTACTTTGTCTCTTCCTTAAGATCATCCAGTGCTTCCTGTTGGATCCTTGTGGGCAGCATTTCCAAATGCTGAGATGTTGGCGTGCTCTTGGTTAAACGTTATTAATGATCACAACAAAATCTGTCCATAGATTTCTCTGTGAGGAATTGTAGCTCTAAGTTCTTTCCAGGCAGTAGTTCTTCCCTTTAATGTCATAGGGTTCACAATCCTCTTCTTGTTCTTCTCTTAAGCTTGATCTTAGCCAGTAACTTTCATGTGGCAATAAATCAAGATGCTTTACGAAATCCCAATAGAGGATCCCTTTGTTCTCTGCTCCTTTTAGGAAGAGAGGTGTATTGTGAGAGAAAGTATACTGAGTCAGTTTGGATCAATCTGTTTCTTGTAAATTTGACTGTACTTTACCTTTTTTCTTTGGAGCTCGAGCCAGAGTTTTGCGTATTATTAAAACTGCAGTTGTACAAAGCATTTCCTTTCTTGCCAAAGTTGCTGTATTTGCAGATATCTAATTGAAGGGCACTCTGCACACTGTAATAGATTACTTAAACATCCTTGCTACTGTGCATGCAATTTTGTATTCATCTTTTTCCTGTCTTCTGGACTAGGTATTTTGCAGTCCCTCTGGCTCATAGCAAGCAATACTACTACTAGGTTGTATCTCAATACTCTGTTTCCTCTTGATACCTTTACTTTGCAAAGTCTGACATTCATTCTGGCTGGTGTTTAGTGTAACACTTTTTGATCTCTCAGCGTTGTCAGTGAGCTGGCAGGTTCTCAGTTTGTTCCCGTTATTCTGCTAGGGATGGTTGATTTACTGCACCCTTTTCACAAAATCCCTCCCCCTTGCCATCTTCCTGCATCCTTTTTTCCTCCTCATCCTTTGCCTATTTTACAGATTTTTTTCTGGAATTGTAGCAGCTTTCTCTAAACAGAATCCAGTCCTCCTGGAGGTTCATGTACCTCAAGTACTTGATTCAGTTGAACTCATCGCTTGGGTAACTTCTTTGTCTTCCATTTTCAAGTCAAGGTCAATGAAACCTGCTTCTGAACCCTTTTCTATTTAGGATGAACTTAATTGCAATAGCATGATTGAGGGTTATTCTGGAAACACTTACAGGAAGTGCTCATCTACTACTGATTAAGGCAAGATGCCTTTTCTTAGCAGCTCCTTTTGGCAGAACATTTCCCAGCTGAGCACTGTCTCCATGGGCTGTTAGGGGAGCTGCATGATTTTCTCTTGTGGTGCGGGGCTCAGTGGTATTCCTCTCTGCTAAAGCTTGTCCTTACTATTACATGGTTCTGACACAATATATTTGAGCTGTCACAATAGCACAATCTGTCCAAGTAACCTTAATGTAAACAGATTCTTTTATTGATCTTATTACAAATTAACAAGCTAGTAGGAAGCTCAGACTTAAACCAGACTGAGCTTTCTTTCTTTTCTGAACTTCAACTTGATTCTTACGAGTGTATTTGAGATAGCTATGTGTACTCTTCAGCAATGGTTTGAATTACAGGTGGTATTTGTCTCTTCTACATTATTGCCTATTTTTCAGAAAGAAAAAACTTTTGGTTTTAATTCTTTTTGTATGTTTTTAAATATGTTTTTTTTACTTAATTTGTTACTGCCAGAACAAGTTATTGTGAAAACAAAAATGTTAGTTTCTTTCTCTAAGGGAGGCCTCTCCTTCCCCCTTCCCTCCACCCTCAAGTCTAGATTCTAAGGCAAAGAAAATGCTTCTTTGTACTCTGTTTTTAGGTGAATGTCTAGTCCATTATATATTGATCCTATATGATCAGTACATCCTCCGAGATACTCTGTTTTCTCCAGTTGTCAGCTAATATTTTGTCCTGGCTCTTACTTAGCTCTCTGTTAGTCTTCCTATTATATAAAGCCCAATCACAGTTTAAATACCTAATCTTCTGAGAGGAGCATCTCCTGCAGCGTGATGTGGTGTCACACTCCAATTATTAAAACAGAGCTGTTATGGCTTCTTTGCTCTCAAAAGCTATCTACTGTAGTGGATCCAAATAATTAGGGACAGATTTATTTTATAGTCATGGAGAAAGGGGCACTGGAAAACTTGCAAGCAAAAGATTCAATTTCCGTATCCAAGTTTGAAGAGAGAAAGGAGGAATGGACAAAAACAAATTAAAATTTGTCGAACAGTGCATGAGGTTGCTCATGCGCATTCGTTTAAATGCTGAGAAATGCTTGAATTCCAGGTCCCATTATTATAGGTCTATTTTCCAGATACTGCTCTTAAGAATTGACTTACTTTTGGGGCAGGGCTAGAACATCAGTTTAGGTTCTATCTGGCAAATAGTTTTATAATCCTCTTCACGGTAAAACACAGATGGCCATTCAGCAGCGATCCAGATGCTCCTGCAGGAAGCTTAGACTCTCTGTGGAGCCATTTGGCGGGCATCCTTGGGTGCAGCTAGCTTTCAACAATGCAGCATTTATTCTGTTTTTGAGAGATGATTTGAAAAAGCAGAAATACCTTATTATATCAACAGGGCAGTATCTTTTAACATTAGAAATAAATTATATTTTTACCTGGGGTGAAGGTTGTGTCCACTTATCCATGGCTAGAATGATATACATAGACTTTGTGGTATAGCCTTTGACATTGCATACATTTTGCAGTTAAAATGCATGCATTAAAATGTGGATGTTAGTCTGGTATCAATAGGCATACTGTAACAAGCAGAATGCTGCAGGAAAATCATCACTATATACTAAATAGAGTAAGTTATAGTCTAGTGAAGAAAGTAATGCTTGAAGATATAGCATAGACAGCATGTCATAGTGAAAGGCATCTCTTTGAAACCATACTTAGGAAATACGCTTACTTTGCCATTGATAGTAAAATACAGAATGAACTAAAAAGAGTAAGAAAACAAAGTAGACAGATAATAGAATTCAGTATCATTGCTTCAATGAGACTACTAAAAAGCATGAAATTGAACATCTGCTTAAGTGCATGTCTGGGTTATAGCATAAAGATAACTATCATAATTGTATTCTGATATTTCCATAGCAAAGATTTTAGTGGATGATAACTGGCATAATGCAAATATAGATGCTGTAGTATGGTAGAAGCTGTATGATTATTTTACCTGTGATTGATAGGAAGAAAGAAAACAAAAATCAAGTGCTCTGCAGTTTACTTTTTGAGAGAAATCCTCTGTATCTATTAAATAACTGAGGAAATGTTATCATGAATTTAACATCGGAACTTCATTGGCCAAAAGTCTTTTCCAGTAAGGGAAACTGCTTGGAACAGTTCCCACAGTGTTAGTGGTGGCTGGATTTTTTGACGTTTTTTTGCCATGAACTAAATATTCCTTTTGCTGCCAGTTTAGTCTCCCTGCTGTAGAAAATACCTTCTTAAACAACATAAAGACATAATAATAATAACATGACCAAATATTAAACTGGGTGTTTGTTTTCAGAAGCTTCAATAAAAACACTTCCGGAACAAATCTTCCAGATGATATGTCATGTTAACTTGTATTGCTCATAGGGGGAAGACTTGAACTGAAGAGCAGAATGTACTGGCAAAACCAGTGTTTGGGCATAGGAGGAGGAGATGACAGTTGATGTAAAGCAGTTGTATAGTTAGTTTTAAACCATTGGTTCAACTTAAGATACTGTTTTCTTAATCCATTGTGACGCAGTAGAGGCCAGTTCATAGCTCTAATTTCAAGTACTGAGCCTCACATAATCTAAGTGTGATCTTCCTTACCCTTCTGGACTTTGTAATATGCTTGAAGTTTCCTAGGCTTTGTGACTATGCACAGTAAATGATACAAGACTTGGGGCTCTTATTTGTTTTCTCTTAATAGGGCACTGCTAAAAAGGGCTCGGTCTTTGTAATGCCTCATTGTTATTCTACCCTGTACAGCTTTGGGGCAGCTGGTCTATTATAAGCCCACATAGTTATGAGTGAGAGACTGCAAATTTGTAATTCTAAGAAAGATGCACTCTTTCTGACATATATAAGTAGTAATGGTGCCTTTCTGAATTTATTTGGGTTTTTTTCTTTTGTTTGTGTAGTATCATTTGAAAGGGTTGTCAAAGTATATGGGAATACTGTGTATTTTTAAAGGGAGGACATATAAGTTTTATTATGCTATAGCCCTCCAACTTCTCAGAATGCTATGGATAAGTTTGAAATATGGCATGTCATAACGTTTAGTGGCTTGAACTTAACCACTCCCCCAAAACCAAGGCCATCGTCCTTCACTCCATCCCATCCCATCCCCCCCAATAAAAGAATTATACCACCCCCCCCAACTACTTAGTTGAGCCACCACCAAATCATGATAAAGTCCTAAAGAATAACTAATGCAGGAAAGGTACCTCCAAATTGGGTAGATAGTCTTCCATAATAACTAGCTGAATATTTTCAGCCAGCTTTGAGCATTCGCACTCTTTTGTCTGAGATTGTTACTTCAGCAATAGTGTAGTAATGAAGCATTGTTTGCCTGTCTTATTGTTTTACAATTGCAGGCATTTAGTACTAAAATATTAAGGGAAGAATTGGTTTCCTTCTGCTGCAGCCTTGGCAGCTTTAGATCCCTCAACGTTCCAAGGCTCCATGTAACAATCTCTATTATGCAGACACTTGCTGCCTTAGAAGGCTCAAACAGTCCTATGCATATCTGAAGAAGCTGAGATGACTATGACAGGAGATCAGGCTGCTCAGAGTGTGTACTGCTGTGTGGGAGTTCTTGCTAACGTTTTTGTGACTGCTTAAAATGAGAGAATACAGTGTTGGTGTAAATGCTCTTCAGCTTTTGGCAGCAACTTTCAAGAAGGTGCTTGTGGAGTTTGAAGGTTTAAACCCGTAGATTCTGATTAACACCTGAACAATCATGAGAAGCAGGAAGATCTGAGCTGCTTAGGTGGAAAGCTAATAATAGGAAAAGGTTTTCCTTGGTGAACGCTGTGTTCTGTCGTCTCACCAGTATGTCCCAGAACACTTTAAATCGATTCAATACGTCACTGAAAATTAAAATGACAAAAATACATACATTGCCAGTCTCTCCTATTGTTAATGCTTGATTTAGCTGCTGGGATTTGGGAACGTTTTGTCAAAACTAAGTTAATGTTGAAATCTATTTAACTTGTGCAAGGTTTACCATTTTTTCCTTGAAAACATGTAAATACTTTGCATACTGAGGCTCAGACTTTCAGATTGCAAATACAGCAATAAAAAGTAAATGTAGCAGCTGCTTCTCCTCTTTCAGGGCAGATATAATTGAAATGGGAGAGTAAAACTAAACAATGACTCTTCAGCAATGACTCTTCAGTAAGGAAGATTCTATTATGTTAAATTGAAAATACTCCAAGTTAATCAGAAATAATGGTCTGGCATTTTCCTTAGCAAAAGCCCATCTTCAGTAAACTTTTTTCTTCTAATTTTGATCTTTTTGAATAAACTTAATATAATACCTGGTTGAGATTTAACCATTGGCCTGAAAAGCTTTTATACTGTGCAGCTTAACAGACTCTGTTTGTGAGAGTAACACTAGCTAAATAACTATCTGCAGAGGTGAACAAGAGATTTTGTTCCCTAAATGTAAATTCAATCTTATAGAAAATAACTTCCAACTCAATTTACTTCCAATCTGTGTTATTCATTCATGGAAATGAATATCCAAAATGTGCCTGGGTAAAAACCTGTCGAACTCATGTGCCTGTGTTTGAAGAAAAATGTTAATTGAAGGGCAGACTGAGTGGTCTGATTTTGTAAGCAGTAAACTCAAGAAATACAGATTTAGGATCACTTGTGCTGAATTTATTGCAGTGTGGAACTTAACTCGTATTATCTTATGTATTTTAATGCCAATGCCATTTGGCTCTTCTCTAAATATTCCTGATGTTCATCCAAAAGCAAATGCTCTTCACTTTCTCATGGGGGGACTATCCCCAGGACATGGGATGAAATGTGTTTAATTGTGTCTGTGACTATGTGATTACCCCACCTCGTGCTGGTGGAAATTGCTCTAATCTCTGTCCCTATCCGTGTACTTCACTGAAGGGTTCAGGAATCATGCCTTCATAATTAAAGTAACACTAAGCTTCTAGCTTTGACTGTACCGATTAGCATAAATATTTAATATATGACCTGCTTAGATCTGCAGAGTAAGGTAGGCTTCAAGAGCATCTTTATTATTATAATGAAAATGTGTGGTTTAGTTGTAGTTCCCCTCAATCCCAAGTTATCCTTTGTTACACATCAAAGTGTTTCAGCAGATTGTTGGGAACAGATAAGCTTCGCTGGAAACTCTCGCTGTTGTGCTCCACTAAGGTAATTTGGCAATAGATGCTTGGTCAGAGGCAGAGTTTGAAGCACTTAGTTTATTCACTTCCTCTAGATAACATTCTGTGTGAATTCAACTATATTCCCTGTAAATGCCTTGAAGAGCTTGTTCTCTGCATGCTAGAATGAATGACTTGTTGTTCTGTTGCCCACTAGTCCTCAAGAGGAGCACCTGAGACATGTGACATTGCAATCTGTTATGTGAACTGTCTGCTGTTTTCAGCTGAACTCAGAGGCAGACCAAACCCTGGGCAAAGTGCAGCTAATGGCGTGACTTCAGAAATAATTTGCAGCGGTGACTGGTTTACTTTTAAGACACCAGAGAGACTGTTTTTCTAGTGGCCATCCTTTGTAGATACAGCTGCTTGTTTTATGATAGCAGTTAAAGGAGAACCCCAGATGCTCTCTGACCCTTTTAGGTGGCTTATGGGTTTTTAATAGGACCGCTGAGAATTAAGTCCCTAGTAATCATCGCAGGGACACTATGGAGTCAGCTACATGTATGCTTGCAGGATTAGACCTTAGGTCAGATCACTATTGGTGATATTTTTCCTTAAGTGTCAGAGGTGCAATAGCTGTAACGCTTGGCGTCCTTCAGAGAGATGACTGCATCTGTTCACAGAAGGTTCTTTGTGGTCGCTGTAATTAGCTTCAGTGGCTGAAAGCTCTTCCAAGCTGAATCAGTTTGTTTCCAGTACTGAGTTTTATTCGAGTTTTATACATGCTAAATCTAATAACTAGCTATCTGTGGTGGGTAGACCCTGGCTGCATGTGAGGTGCCCACTAAACCTGCTTATTCACTCCCCCTCCTCAGCTGGACAGGGGAGAGAGAATGTAACAACAGGCTCATGAGTCTTGATAACGACAGGGAGAGGTAGTTCACAAAGTTTCATGGCAGGCAAAACTGACTCAACTTGGAGAAATTAGTTTAATTTATTACCAATCAAATCAAAGCAATGTAATGAGAAATAAAACCTTAAAGCACCTTCCTCCCACACCTCTCTTCTTCCTGGGATCAACTTTATTCCCAAATTCTCTACCTCCTCCCCTTCAGCAGAGCAGGGGAAAGGGGAATAGGTATTGTCCTTTGGCAGCTTCACACAGAAGCCACTCCTGTAGCCCCTCCACTACCAAGACTTTGCCATGCAAACCCAATACGATGTCTTAAAAAAGCGGGTAGATGCAGAGAATGCAGGTTCTGATCTATCATTCCTTCAGACTCTGTAGGGACAGGTACAAACAATGAGTGGCTTTCATACTTCCCTCTCAGTGATGTAAAATTAAGAACTCCTGTTACTCATGATCAAATATTTACCTTCCCTTTGTTGTGCTTATTGAATTCATCTTCATAATTTTAAACATGGAAGAACACTGGAGTTTGCTCATAGCTGATTGAAATACACGTGCAGAAAAGATTCTCTTTGGTGCAACTGAGCTGATTAGCTTGATCTCTACTACTGCTTCTGTCCTGAAGTTACTGAGATTAGCAGAGTTTAGAAGCGATTTATGTTACATGTTTATCTCATTCCTATGGCGACAGATTTTGATATGGCTTTACAAAGCCAATCAAAGGTTTGACATGTCCCTTTTGCAATAAAACTCGTCTTTGCCTTTGGCTAAAAATAGAAAAAAGAGGCAAACTGAGTTTTGTTTTCCGTAGTTCCGTTACTTGTAAATTAGTCAGCTGTGTGATCCAGTCTTTGTCATTTACTACAGAGTGCTTCGATGTCAGAGATAGTCCTTAAATGCAGCAGTTTTGCAGGAGAGATGTCTCCGCATCAGCTTTGTGGTCCAAAATCTCCTTTATGTTTTTGGTGCTTGGCGAAATAGTAATAGTAGAGCAACTTCTGGGCCTTACTGAGCCATATCCTTAAGTAAAGCTTTTACTCAGTTTGCAGCCTGTCTAGGTCTATGAATTTATATTCTGTGCAATTAATATTTCACAAGTTAGAGGTCCTAAACCTTGCAGATTGGGTGGTTTCTGGCTTGGCCCAAGCAGTAGTGTGATTGCTGCAGTTCCAATGCCCAGAAATGAGACCTTTACAAAGGTTTAATTATCCTATTAGAAATAAAATGTGTCCTTTCTTCTCCCTGCCTTCCCCCATTTATAACGCAAGTTGAAGTAAGGTGCAGCAGTTCATGTTTAGAAAAAGCAACAGAACAAACAAACCCAAACAACAAAAAAACCTCAGTCTTTGGGCGTACAGACAGTACCCTGACAACACTCATGTAAATCCCATTGATCTTTACGTGGACCGAGGACTGCCAGGCATGACTTGTAGTATGCAAAAGGGGAAATCACAATTTTGCATTAGAAAGACCCTGCCTCCATTTTTACCCTATAGGAAAGGTCATTGGTCTCCCGATGATTTTGAAGTCATTTAAACTATTTTATTGAGCAAAAATCCTGTTAAATGCACCCCACCTGACATTTTCTGAAGGGTATGGAATATGAAATGGCAAAGCATCACCAGCCTTGGCCATATTCACACAAACTGTATTTTTGTCTCTCACTTTTGGCTTATCAATCTTCAACAGCATCACGAAGTGCGTAGTGGCTAATAATTTAGCCTTTTCAAAGGCTTTGTGTTACCAAAATCTTAAGAAGATCTCTTTCAGCCACTTCATTACAACACCCATCCCACTCCTCTTATACTTTTCCACTGAAATTTTTGCTTGTCTCTTCTCAGGTGGTATTCTTATTTAAATTTTCAAGGAAAATCAGTAATTTTGTATTCATAGACGTGTGGAAAGCATGGGTTTATTGCAAAAAAAGCGAGTAAAGAAGAATATTGCCATTTCTTTTTTTTTTCTTCACCATTAACCTCTTAAGTCCTTAGTAAATTGGCTGTCCTTTAATGATGTCCTTAACAATGCATGATTAATTTTAAGTGCACTGCATCACTTGCAAAATCCCCCAGTACTGTTTTAACTTGGCCTTCCCCCAGGTTATAGAAACAAAGATTTTTCTGAAAATGCTTTCTTTAGTTTCTTCTTTCTTCTGGTTAGGATTCCTAAGGTCGTAACCCCAGACCAATGTGAAGTGGGGTTTTTCCCTTTAGTGATGATAATTTCACTTTATTTAGCGTATAGGCTCACAAAGATGGCTTTTTTTTTTTTTTTTTTTTTTTAATTTGTTTTTTTTATTTTTTTTTTTTTTTTTTTTACCATTTTTTTTTTTTATTCTCAAAAATGAAAGAAATTCAGCCGGTAGTTGGCAATGGGTTACATTTCTGTGCTTTATCTTGGGATGTTCATATTCTGTTGATGGTAAATGTTGGGTTTGTTTGCTTCTTTGGTTTTTTTTTTTTCTGTAAGGATTAAGAGGCTAACCCCTTATTAGATGTATTTACTTTGCCTGGCCTGATAGACATTAAGGCAATTTCATGTCCATAGAAGCTGTATCTTAACATAGCAGCTTTCTTGTTGCAACTTGGTTGATTTCAAAGCAAGTTACCAATTGCAGGTTCCACTTACTTTCATTGCCAGTTTAATGTTATTCAGAGAAAGAATTCAGTTAATTTGTATGGGCCACAGTGCCTCCATATTTAATCGCTGTCTAATATTTAATTAATTTCTGATTTTCCTCTTTCACTTCTTCAGATTGAGCTAAAGTGGAACAATTCCAGTTTATTCCCTCTTGGGCAGCTTCTGTGCTTTCAGTGCCATCCATAGCAGTGCAATTTCTTTTTATCTTCTTTGCTGAATATGCTACTGGACTTTCATCCTAAAATTGATTCATCGGGAGCTTCTTCTGTACTTTGTGTAAAAGAAGTCTTGCTTGTGCTGTTGGTACTTGTAGTGTTGAGTTTTCTAGATTCTTATGGGAAAAAACTACAAAAGAAGTAGTAGGATAAAGCATATGTTGGTATAACGTGCTGATTTACTGAAAGACAAGCAGTAAAGCTTATATATGAAGATTCATTTAAATTGTATCAAAAACACATATAGATGAAAAGGATACTTTGTAGGCTACTTAACATAAGTTCCGTGTCGTACATGCATTTCCCACTGGGCCCACCAAATTGAATTAATACTTAATGATCTGGTGAAAAATGGTACCTGGATCAATTGTTTTGGAAATGGCAATAGGAAAACTGATGTGTATTCCATCCAACACCCAAAAATCAATGAGACATTGCTGGCTGTTGTCATCAAAGCAGCTCAAATTCAGATCCATATTTGGTGTGCAATGAGAAATCGGCACTTACTGGACAATAACAGCTATTTTTAGCTGAGACTAGTGGTTTGCATACCTGCTTCAGCCATGCAAACAGATCAGCTGCTACACAGTAAATACCCTCTCAAAAATTGATAGATGGTTACAGTTTTTGCATAGTAATTACTATTTTGTGTGATATGTCCAGTCTTGGCAGAAACCTCATTCTCACAAATACCACTTGGTATGCCTCAAGCTCTAAAACAGTCTTGAAACCTCCCAAGAGATAAGTGAGAGGCAAATGAAGTGGCAACTCAAAGGACAAAATTTACAAAGAAATGGTAAAAGTAATGTTTAAATTCAAAAGTCCAATACATTCTTAGTGAAACCAATACATCTTTAGTGATACTCTGTGCATCAAATCTGTGTATGATGAATGGTCTTTCTTCAAAATCTAAGTACAAGCAAGATCCTTGCCATGCTTTGGAGAAACACTTCTCTCAAGTAACAAGTGGTGAAACAAGAGGTTTAGATCTTTTTTAGAATGGATATTAGGAAAAATTTCTTTGCCAAAAGGGTGCCTTCTGCATTGGAACAGGCTGCCCAAGGCAGTGCTGGAATCACCATCCCTGGAAGTGTAAGATGAGGCCCTTAGTGACATGGTTTAGTGGTGAACTTGGCAGCCCAGGGGTAAAGGTTGGACTTGGTCATCTCAAAGGTCTTTTCCATAGCTGATTCTATGAAAAGAGCATTTCAGAAATAGGAACTCCTCATATTGGAAACCAGTCTGGGAATTTCTTAATCTTTTTGGTTTTATTTTTTCAGTCTTCCTGTAAGCCACAGTCTATAAGCAAGAGAAACTTGAAAGATTTTCTCTCTGCATTAGGGAATTCTGTCTTGTGTGATTTATTTCCTCACCAGGCTCTCATACAGAGGACTCTTCTTCATACACAGTTGTACAATTAACTTTGAGGGGGTAAACACCCAAAAACCTTAACGTTGCAGGAAGGTGGGAACTGAAATCACTGAAGCAGACTTGCCATGTTTTTGAAAGGTGAGGGAGTTATTTCATCTAGGTTTCCTAGGAATGGTAACCTCTTCTTAGCTAACTAAACATGACTTCTGCTGTTACTGGGTACACAAGGCATTCCATAGCTCTCCTTTCTCACTGATGAGGGAAATACTTTATCACCCAAGTGGTTATGACTGAATGATGAGATTGTGCATTGAGCAACTGCAAAAAGTAGCAAAGGTTATTAGCCCACTTGAGCTAAACTCCATGTGCAAAAATCAGTTCTACCACGAGAATAATATTTGTCCTTTTTAATCTTTGTGAAGGATTTATGCTTAATATCAGAGAAAACATTCAGCCCTTGGCTCTTGCTCAGAAAACACACTACATTTGCTTGGGTTCTTGTGCCATTACAATATTGCATATAAATAGAAACCTGTTACACACATTAATTTCTTAAAAGTAGGAAATAATAACGGGGTTGATGATTACTTTGCTAATGTGTATTTATCTATTAGGCATGTCAGAACATGGAAGTGATACCAGCAGGTATACCTAAAATCTCAGACTGCTAAACCAGTCAGTGCGTCTCCTTGCCTAAGCTTGTTTCAGGGTCTACTAAGTACGAAAACCCTCCTCAATTATACAACAAGCGCTGTGGCCTCTCTCAGTAAGATTTCAGTGGTTTCTCTAGTTTTAAAATCACTGTTCAGTTTATTTACCCTGCAACAAGTGCAACCTAACTTAACTATATTTTTGTAACAGTTAGGGAGTGAGGTGTCAAAATATAATTCTTACCTTGTGATTGAAAAGTCAGTTAATTAGGGCTTTGAAACCTCTTGTTCCTGACTATTTGAGCACTAACGTGCTATCAAATCAGATTTTTCAACTCCATCCATGCTATTAAGTGATCCTACACTGCAGATAATGCGGAACTCTTCCCTGTGTTTTTGTCCCTGATAAATAGCCGTAAGATTGGCTCTTAATAACCCTAAGAATGGCTCTCTTTAAAACAAGCAAACAAAAAACCTTTTAGAGAGGGAGCAGAGCTCTTTTTACCCTCTCTTTTGGCACCTGGACTGAACAACTAAGTAGTACCTTCTGCACAGTCATCCTGAAACAGGAAGGGCGCTTCTGGCGTGCTGGAAGGCAGTAGCAGAGACAGCCTTTGGGCTGGCCCACCTCTGTCTGTTTGAAATATTTTTGATCTGCCTCTGATTCTCCACTGTGCACATGAAGCACTCTGTGTCATCCTATGCTTCTCTTCCTCCAGCTGTGGCAGCCAGTCTGGGATTTTCTCCACTACCTGTCATTTCTGCCCATCACCCCCTGCAAAACAAAACCCATCCTTTTTTCTGAAGTACCAAAAGGGACAACTCTCAGTTCCTCCATCTCTGCAGCTTAGGGTACCTTTGCAACCCCCCTTCCTCAGACAACAACTTCTTTTGGAGTTCTTGGAAGTCCTCTGCAGGCAAGGCAGCTTCCCTTGCAGCCCCACCTGCACATGGGAAAACAGGGGATCTGCTTTATTTACAGCTTCTGTGGCATATCCCTGCAGGGGCAAGAGAAAGGGTGGAGGAGCAAGAGGGAACAGTTCTTCTTCTGACATCTCACCACTGCCACTCATAGCTTACCTCCAGGTCTCACCCTGTTTTGCTCTCCCTGCCTGCCATCTCCTGTTACACTGCAAACCCATGGGTCACAGTAAATGCAAGTTTATTGGAGGAAACTTTGGGGGTAAATTTAGCAACAAATAGAAGAGACAGAAAGCCAAGCAGAAAAAAAGAAAGGCCAAGCATACCTTGGGTGAGAAGGTTTTTGTGATTCTCCTGGGGGAAAACCGATGACAAAGTCAGCAACTATGATAATGGTTTTCTACCATGGGCAAGTTAAATGTATTTAATTGTGAATCACTTTATAGCCGTGTTTACGTAGTAGACCTGAGCTGCAAAGGGCTATTATACTTGGCCATAATATAAAAGTAAATTCTAACTTTTTAAATCCAGTGAAACCCTAATTAAATAGCTTGAGCTATTTTATTAGTCATTGTGGACCCCAGCAGAGGTGTAGAAATCTCATTCGGAATGCAAATGTCAGGTAGGACACTTAAAAACCTCATTATGGGGAAGAGCGCAAGTATCAAAAGTGACATAAATTGCTGGCCAACGTGAATGTTGAAGAAAAGAAATCCTGCAGAGCTCTGTAATGTGGTTTAATTGGAATGACAATTGCTACCAGCTTTATCTTGATATAATGAAGATAAAATATGCAGATAAGTAGGTTTGTGCTTAAACTGCCTGACTAAAACGAAAGTAATGCTGAGAAAGGTAACAAGTTTCTAAGTATACAATCAAGTTCTTAGGCACTAGAAATATTTTGTACGAGTTTTGTGTACTTTAATGGTATATCTGTTAATAATATTGCCACAGATGGACATATAGTATAAAATCGCATAGATCTATTTCAGATCTGAAATCGAAGTTTATTCAGTAAAAACTACTTTCCTAATATAAAACTAGCTGTTCATCAGTCTCTACATTTAGTTGTCTAATACTTCCCTTGCCTTGCTTTATGATGGATAAGCCAGGCTCTGCTTGGCTAGAGCATGAAGAAATGCCTGCTAAGACGGTAAGCCCTTGTAACTGTGCAGACTTGAGAAGCACATCTTTAAGTGATCACACATCTTTAAGTAATTTTAAAGCTGAATTGGAAGAAATTAAATGGTAATTTCTGAAGACGCACACTTGTGACCTGCTGCTGCAATGATGCAGCTTGGGTGGTGGTTTGGCAGGGAGAAATTTGCAGGGGGGGATGAGGAGAATGCAGACTAACTGCTCTTGATTGCTCTTCACTGTTAGCTATGTCCTTGTTCTGTTTTCTTTCTTTTCACATCTTTCCTCATTATCAAGGACAGTTTGGAGTACAGTAGGATTGCTTTGATGTATATGAAATTAAACTGGAGTTTTTGCAAGCAGTCGGTTTTGATTATTTTGATTTCTCTTTATTTAAGGAAGTTGATAAAGGTGTTATAGCACATCCAGAACTCTGATCATGTTATAGGGGCTATTCAGAATACAGAGCTTTGCTTACACTACTGTACTGAGATCAGGCACATGGTGGTTAGGAAAAGCCTCACCAGGTTCAAGAACCTGCCTAACAGAGGCATAAATATCCAGGAAGCATCAATATACATTCAGCAGTTGGGATGTTGTATATAATAGATGGCATGTATTTTTTGTGCTTTAAAATCAGTAACACTGTCCAAAAAAAGCATAGTATGGCGTATGATTTTTTGTGTGTGAGGAAAGACAGCAGAACCAAAAGGAGATGCAAATAATGAAGGCACTGGGTTGAGTTTGTTATACCCCTAAAGCATAAATTAGTTGGGCTGTAGCTTTAAATCTCCACTGGGTTTGTTCGCTCACTGCTACCCGTATAAAACCATCACACTGTTTAGCACAATTAGGCTTGATTGTTTAAGCAGTCTGGATTGAAATAGCATTAATTAGCAATGTCATGCTATTATTCATTGTCCATAAACTTGCTGTTATCATTCAGATCATGTTTGAATTTACTGGCAAAACAAAACCCGAAAAATATATCAGACAAAGTATACTTTATAGAGCTGTTTTATTTTTTGATTATTCAATTTTCTGAGGGAAGACATACTGCAACATTATGAAGAGCTTTTTAAATGTAAAATGGAGTAAAGAAGGAGAGAGAAGAGAGAGGAAGTACCAGACGTTGTGTGGCTTAATTAATATGTAGCTTTCTAGTTTTCCCTGCTTCATAGTCCATTTTAAAACTTCTAAATTGACTTCCTGGGTGCACAGAGCTGGTCTTTGCCTATTACAGAGATCCCGATACAGCAATTTTTAGGCACAAGATTTACTTTCCTTCTCACAGATGTTTTACTTTGCCTTGCTTTTATATTAACTTTTTTTCTTTTTACCTCTTTTATAATGAACCCATATATCCAAGAAATACAAAATAGCTTAATTGAAGATTTAGCTAGTTAATTTAAAGAAATACGAAGTCAAGCGCAGAAGGCTAAGTACACCGTGGTTATGCTTGTGAGTCAAGTTACTTTAAAACATAAAGCTGAATAAAAATGCCACCGTTTCTGCTTGTTTACACAAACAAGTGCCCGTTTGTGTATAGTATGTGGGGTTTTTTATTTAAATGAACAGTCATTTTCTAGTTGTAAGAACCAGACATTATCAGATCCTTAACTTCATCTGATAACAGTAACTCTGCTCTCCCCATATTCTGCTTTGTGCTTGGATGGTGCCAGTTTGCCCCTCTGGTCTAAGCAATTGCTGTCATAAGGCATAAATCTGTTTCATAAAGCAATGGTTTAAGATCAGGATTCGTAATTCTGGGCCTCTTTGCTAATGGTTTCTTAACATAACATGTGAAGAATTACCCGTGTGAATCAAAAAGAAGTCTTGAGTGAAAAGATTATTCTGTCTTCTGAAAAAGTCTCTGATTTGCTTTATACTGCTTAGGCACATACACTGTTATTTCATTCAATACTAAAACTTGCGCTGAGCTCATATAAGAACTTTGTTTAAAGGCAAAAGGAAGACAGGAAATAATGAATGTCTGTAGTTTATCAGGCTGTCCTCTCTCATTCAATGTTCCTATATAAAAAAATAATAAATCCATGGACAAGCATAACAGCAAACAGTAACTCCCCCTTTAAGGCATAAAGCTCCTGCATTTGTTGGGAAATCTTCATTGTAGAAGACATGTTGATACATTTAAAGGATTCATTAAGCAAAAGGGAAAAAGAAAAACACCCTGCTCACAAACAGACATCTTGAGAAACTTCATCAGTCCCTACATAGATAATGTAACGAAGGAAAATAGAGTGTTGCCTGCTCTATTTTATTGTTGGGACTGTAGGATGTGTGGATTTTTGTTGTTATTGAATCCTGTGGAAATTTCCAGGTGATTGGATGTCATGGTCAAATTCAAGTCCCAGTCTGCTTTATGACTTGCTGATAAGCTTGGTAACCTTCACTGCCCTTCCCTAATGACAAAGGAGAAATATTGGCCTTTTGAGTAGCTGGTAGAATTAATGCCTGATGATTCTACGATTAATGTAATCTTTATGCTGCAATTTCCACTGTTGTCCAATATTCAGGATGAATCTCTTCGTAGCAGCTCTCCAGTATGTTAAGAAATTGTAACATAGTCAAGAGCATGAGATGCAAATCTAATCAGAACTTTCTGAATGTAAATCGTATTCATGCAACAGAAACAGATTTCCTTGGTAAAAGTCAATAACACTAACTAGGAAAAATTCATTCTGTTGAACATGTAGTGCTTTAAATATGCTCAAATTTTGTTGGGTGCTTTTAGACTGTCTTTTTAATTTAGATTTCCAGACACAGCTAAACCACATCCTGGATGCAAACCATACCACAACTATATGTAATTTTGATCCAGAAAAATTACTCACAGCCATTCAAGAGCTGCATGGGTATCTTTCTTTAATTTCCTTTCAATACTATTGACATCCAAGTAAGTCTCAGCAAATGTGGTTTAGTCAATAATTTCTACTGGCATTACTAGTAAGGCTTACAAGAGAGAGAGAATGAGTCACCTCCCAGACATAATAACTGTATTGGGAAAGATGCTATTTGTCACACTGATCTTTGCCTGTCTGCGCAGCAGGAGATGAGGAGGCAGCTTGCCTGACTTTGTGATTTTTTTATTTTGTTTCTTCCCCCCCCCCCCCGTCTGATTTGGCTCAGTCCATTTCTGCTGAAGGCAGTGGAAATACTTGGTTCATCTCACACAGCTTTGGCTCACGTAACCTTTTAACAAATGTCTGGTTTATATCTGTATCTAAGACTCATTTTCATTCAGAATTCCCAGTAATATTGCAAAACCCCTAGCATTTAAGCTAATATATAAAGGAAAACCCTCCATGATTTCATAAACGTACAAAGTCTGTAATTCATTTCTGAATAACATGAAGCCAATGTATCAGAAGATTTTTGAAAATCTGGATCAGGACAAGACTCAAAAACTGTAAACATGTGTGAAAGGCTGAAAGCAAGAATGTGCTTTTTGCACCCTTACCTTCAGCAGTTGCCCCTTCTGGCTTGGTATGAATTGGTGCAGGCTGACATATAAATTCACAGTTTAATCTCACTGGGAGCTAACTTTCTGAACTTTTAATATTTTTTTTAGAATTAGAATTCTGAAGTCTGTGTTCAATTTTTTCGCTTTTGTTTGTGTTTTCGTAGTCTAAATCAACTACAAGAAAAAGACCAAATTCTTGCTTCAGTGAATCATAGTGTGTTTTGTCACCTAGACCTTGGTGGTGGAACATAGGACAGGATGAGATATGCGATGGATGAGCTGCCATGATTTCTACAGTTGAATGTCAGTTAGATGGAGACCTTCCTGCCTCAAGGTCTCAGCATTAGCTAAAGAAAATTTCCTTTAAAGTAACACATGAGTTAGAGCAGTATAAACAGTAAGGCTGCCAATTCATTGCTATAGACTTCTGTCAGGAATCTGAGTGAATTTGGTACTTGATTTTGACATGCATGTTTATTCTACACCAGAAGGTTTGCTTTTTCCAATCATACTTCTCCTCAGGGTTTATTTAGTTTTGCCAATACTAACATAACTATTTGTGTGGTACCTGTTGGATTATTATCGAAGACATCTAGCAAGTCATTCTACACCCTCTTCTTAAGGTATTTTTAACTCAGCTACATAAACAGTTAACTTATTCCTTAAGTAACTGCCTTCCAAATCCCAAGTCACTTAAGCTTTCTCTGATTATGTATTTACTAGATGTCACACGTCAAATTTTGTTTTCTCAACATTATTAGAGTGAAATTCTTTGGCTATTGGAAAGTAATAGTGCTGTATGTATACTGCAGCTCATATACTGCAGTCTTCCCATTCTTATGTGGGCCTGTGGTCCTCTCATCCTTTTCGTACTGCTTTTTCTTGTCAAAATGTTGGTTAAAGTCAGGCTTATTTGTGAAATATTTCATTTGGTCTTTGCTTTTTTTTAGGGGGGAGATCAAGGGGAGGATGAGGTGATGGTAATTAGCCAGCCTAATAAACTGCATAGACTAGTTCAGTGCTTACCCGGCAAAAGCCTATTTGCATGCTCTTTCTCCTTTAGGATACTCTAAATTTACCAGATGTCCAAAGTAATCTAATTTTGAACTTAATATGCTTAACAGTTTATCCTGTCTCTGCTTTATTTTCTGCTGGCTATCACTGATCAGTGCTGAGAATTCCTATAGACCCTTGTGTATTTTAGCATTTTTCTGCCATGACTATTATTATGCATTGTGTTTTCCGGGGACAAATTTCACATGGGATTGGTGAATCAACATTTTCTGCCAAATTTCATGAGTATTTGGCAAAGTGACAGTATTAATTGAAAAAACCTGCTGGCAGATCAAGCATGCTAATGTAAACAGGGGCACTTTTTGTTTCCAGCCATGTATTCGAGACATTTAGTGGCGGGATTTTAGTTCCTAGGCAAAGGAAAGGCTTTCATGGTGAATGGCAGGGAAGTCTTCCTTCAGAAAGAATACTTTTCCCATTCAAGATGAAAACAGATTAGGTCAGCTGAAGTCGTCCCCGTTCTCAGGAATGGTTTTTATTTTGTGATTTAGGAGTGATCTGGGAGAAAGTAGAGTAGAAAAGTTTTCCTTTGAAGTGGTCATCTACCAGGAAATATAAATGGATGAGGAGATACAGGATTTTCTATCTTACATAGGGATTTTGAAATCTTCACTGTTGGCATTCCTGCACCATCTGCCTAGAGGACAAGCACAGCCTTTATACCATACCACGCTTAAGTGATTTACGATACATATGATACCAAATTGTTGTTTATATTCACTTGAGTGGGTAAAACTCCAGTTCCTCTTCAAGTTGATAAACATGCTTCTATTCTGTTGTTTTGGTGTGCTGTTGTTTTCTAGTGGATAGCATATTTAAATTCAGGTTTGAAAACATTAAAAGACCATTTGTTGTGAGGAGTTATGATCATCACATCAAAGAATTTAATTGAGAGCCTACATAAAAACTGTCGTACCTCCCTTGCTACAAGGGCAAATTCTTATCTGTTAGGATCTGCTGTGTTTCCTGGGAGAGATGTTGATCTGCAGCAGCAATGTGGTTCTTCTTCCCCCCGCGGTTCTAGGGAGAAATAATCACAACTGGGACAAGCCCAGGACTCTGCCCATTTACCTACTTTGGCCTCATTAGCCTCCAAGCCTTGCTGCTTGTACTTTGCTCTCCAGCTGACTAGACTTTCTTGCTGGCAAGGAGGCAACATTTACAGCCAAGCCACCTGGCCAGAATATTTTAATGTTTAGCACTGGAAGGCTATTTCTAGTTCAGAGTGGGTTTCTAATTTAAAGTAGCCCTGCTGGTTTTGATGGGACAGGGAAAACACTTAAGCCTTGCTTTAATCTAGTTAGTCAGTCCAGATATCAATAAGAAGGTTCCAGCCAGGACTCAGGGTAATTACACTGTGTATTTATGTGTTGCTTTTTTCTCTGGCTAATACCTGAGCTAGATGTCTTCAATTTATCCTGGGTAAGGATGCATTTGCTGTAGTCATGATACTGACTGTGGTGTAGACGCAGCCTATGACTCTCATTTCTCAAGGGAAATAGGCAAGTTTTCCTGGCATTAATAGAAAAACCTAATGACTCCATCTACTTTTCTTCATTATCTTCATCATTTTGCTGCTGCTGTTTGGCAACACGTCAGCATTTAGCCATAAACATCTCTGCCATGTAAAAGACATATGCTGCCTTATGAACATCGTGTTATGTTGCAAGCATACCTAAGATTTCCGAGTGAGGTTTTTTCCTTCATGACTGCAGGGTTATTTCTGTGGGTGCTGTTACTTACTGGTCTGTATCCCTGTGTTCTTACATTTTTATTAATTGGGCCTTGCTTTAGAAGTAAATCAAACTACACAATTTTTTTTTTCAGATATAAGCAGTGAGTGTTTCTGGTAACAAATGCTAATATTTGTGAACTTGTGTGCTGTTATTGCAATGATTTATATGATGGAAATTGATGGGAATCTTTAGGAATCTTATTAAGAAGAAAGAAGGCAGCAAGACTTGTTTATATAAAATCCCTGTTCGTGGATAAGTTTTCAAAAGCTAATGAAAATGTTATCTCTTTTAGTTAAGCTGCAACCTAGCAATTCGAATAAAAAACGGCACAGAATAAAGGGTTTTAAGATGTAAAAAGGGCTGTTGCAGAATTTTCCCTGAATTTGAATCTCGTGATGTGTTTGAGTCAAATCATTATGTGCTACCATTGACAATTTATACCAGCTGACTTTAAGTGTACTTCATTAGTGTAATGCCAGTGAGAATTTTCCACTTAGTGAAAACCTAACAAATGAGGAAGATTTAACAAGCTTTTAATCCACATTAATCTAAACCATGAAAATCAAAAATAACAATGACCTTTTCACTTATAATGCAATTGATCATTTTAGTGATCCCATAGCCTGGAATCCCTATATCTTTTTTGAGATCTTAAGCACTGTTAAGGATAGGAAATTTTTTGTGTCTCTGGTAGGAAAGTGGAGCCTGGCTGTGTTCATAGGCTATTTAGTTAGAACCTAACCATTAGTTATTACGGCACTACTAAAATCCATCTTAAAAACAGCAACAAATTTGTATAAAATAAATTCTAGTCCTTTGGTACATCAATCTTTAAGATGAGTTTTGCATGATCTTGAATAAACTTGTGCTTTATAGAGGCAGTTTTCTTATTTTATGCAATGCTAATAGCGACTTGTTTTTCTTGTGAAATGGAAATGGATTCAGAGGTTTTGTTTTATTGCTGTCTCTGGTAATGGTAATGACTCATTGTTTGTTCGTGGGAGCAGTGGAAGACATCCTAAACTGAAAATCTTAACATTTCTCGATAAATGGACTGATTCTGGTCTCATACTTTTTATACCTGAGGGACTTCAATGCTGCTGCTGTTGTTTTTATGCCGTCCAAAGCCATGATCTGACTCAGTGGGAAACTGGAGACCTAAAATTCAAACAACTATCATTAGCTGATTGTTATTTGGGGATCGATAGTATTTCAGACTAAGATTTTTAATCCTTCTATTCAATTAATTAAATTTTATTAAGAGACACAATGAATACAGGAGTTGATAGTCCTCTTATATTATGTGTCTGCATCCAACTGTAAAGCCAAGTTTGAAATTACTTTCTGTCTGCAACATTTTTAGCAGTCAGACTGAATTAAGCTGGTTGAATAAACCCACAAATGTCACTAAGTAATGATATCTTACCATAATTGCTAAAAAAATCTTGATATTGCCAAAAAGGAAAGTCATGCGCAAAGGGCACAGAAATCACAGAAATTAATGTACTCTTCTGAAAGCTTCTGAAGTTTTTTTGTACCTCTGACACTATAAATTCATAAATATCTAATACTTTTAGTTAACATAAATCTTTATGTATTATAGCATTAGATGAATGAGATATGAGGATTCAACTTAAAGTTTTAAGCATTTTATAAAGAGTAATTTAAAAATGGATCATTTAGTGACAGAGGCAGGAATCTTATTTATAGACTGTGCTCCATTAATTTTGGTCAGTATCTTGGGTAGTATCCTCATATAAATATAGTGACAGGGAGAGCCAAATGTGGCACTTTGTTCCATGAAGCAACATCAAGAGGGCTTTTTCTGCCATAAGCCAGGTTAAAATGTTGAAAATTTGAAATTTTAATTGCATTTGAGGAATATTCTGTTTATTTCCAAATTGTAACATCATTGATTTTATAGAGATACACTCTTAAAAGCAATTAAATTTTTTCTGGTAGCAGTCCAGCTGGCAACTTGCATCAGTCTGTCATTGACTTAGAAGCACTATGTAGTAACACCTGTACTTCAAGTGCTGTTTCAGAAAGGTAGAGGCCCTCAGCCATGCATGCTGTCCCAATAGGCATGCCTTACCTTAAAGGTTCTTAAATAAGATGAGATGCATATGTGAATATGCATGTGAGATGAGTATGTGAATTCGATAGCTGAATTCCACCATTATAATAATATACATATAGTACGTATGTATATATATTGCATAATTCCTATTGTTTTGCTTTTCTATCTTGTGGAAAGAATACGTTTTTCAGTAACAAAATTAATTCTATGAAGAATTTAATGAAGCAGTGGACTTAATTACTTAAATGGCTCAATTGCAACTCACTTGTAGCAGTTTGCTATAGAAACTTTTTTGTTAATCTTTACTAGCTCTTTGTACTGCCTTACATACTTGAAATGATGGACAGTTATCAGTAAATATTAAGCAGTCAGTTTAAATTGCTGGGAATTTTAATACAAGCAGTAGTACAAGAAATGAAACTTAGAACTACGTTAAGACAGAATTTTTTGTGCTGTGCGGATGATACCATACACTGAGTATGTAAGACACACAGATGCTTAGTTTTATACAGGTAGGAAAATGAGGATGCCTGTGGAAAAAACTAATACTAAAACAAAAATTACGAAAAATTGAAAATGAGGTGTGTGGAAAAGATGTAACAGAGAGCTTTGGTCCTACAAAGAGGCAAGTACAATGCGCATATGTTTGAACATTTGCCTTGACTTCCACTAACAAGCTGTTGGCTGACAGTGTAAGGGTTACAAAAGCTTGCAAAAGAAGGTCAGTTTTACACCCTTCATCTTGGCAATGGTTAAGGAGAAAATACCAAGTCAATCCTAATAGCTTTGACCATATGTTACTGGCAATATGAAAACAGAGAGGCAAGGTATATGAATCAAGAACTTTTATAGAGCCAGTGAACAAGTCAAGACAACACCATAGTCGCAGAGCTGCCTGTCCATGTGGACAACAACTACCTCCAAGGACCTGAAAATGTAACATGAGACCTCAGAATAATGTTTTCTGTGCCAGGTGGGGTAAGAAAATCTGTAAAGTTGGCACAGAATCCTCCATTACTCTGGCAGCCTGCCCCTGTGCCTGTGAGCGATGGCTTCAGACATGCTTGTGCATGTGGAATCACACTGCCACCATTCCATGGCCTTCAAAGGCTTTCCGTCAGTGTCAGCCTGCTGCAAGGAATAGCTAATGCACTCGCTCCCTGTGCTGAGTAGTTTAAATTGCTGTAGCCATGTTGACAGCTCCTGCAGTTTGGGTTCAGTCCCACTCTGTTGTAACTTGCATATGATATGGGGACAACCCATGACAGTACAAGTTTGCCTCAGATGTTGTAACACTCAGCATCTACAGTAGATTACACTTATAGACTTATATAATACAAGAAATTTTCCCTGCATCCTATAATTTTGGCAGCATTTTTCAAGCCTTAGATGAGGTTGCTCTCCACCTCTTATACTGGAAAAAAATGCCTGTCTGGTGCTATAAATGATGTAACATGTCCTTCTGGACCAAGAACAAAAAAAGGGTAGAAAGGAAGAGCCTACTTGCAGATTAATTCCCGTGAGGAAAACAAATGTTATATCACAGGAAGGAGAAAATCAAGGACTTCTCTCCAGTGCAAGAGGAACACTGAGAGAAGATGAATCAGCACTGACTGACTCATGTTATTTTTCTTAAAATTGAGGGCACTTTTGCAATTTTTATAGCTAAAACATTGAAATTATAATGTAGTAAAGGCAGACAAAGTAAAAGCATGGGTACATATAATTGCTGTATTTAATCTTTCACATGGAGAGCGCAGTAGGGCGAATACATTGTGAAAAGATCTTTGTCAAGCATTACTGACAAGCAGGAGAAGAGAAAACCGATAAACCCAACATGTGAATAGTGTTTCTCATGAATCAGCCCAGGCTCCTGTTTGCCAGTGTAGGAGAAATACAGTATGGTGTAGACATAGGAAATCAATGCAACTGCGACACTTTAAATACTCTGAGCTTCTAAAGGTCAGAACAGCCTGGCTGCTGTGCATTAACTCACTTTTGTTACAGTCCTCTTCTCTCTCTGCTGAGTTTGTCTTTAAAAAGGAGAAAATTCCTTAAGCTTATGTGGGTTTTGTCCCTCCATCACCTTTTTTAATGCTACTACTCAGGCCAGCTCAATAAATAACTGTTGTCAGAAATAGTTCATGCAATGTCTTTTGGTTTTTATGTTTCTTCTAAAGAAATCTTGTAGTCAGGAAATTTCTGGGAAATTATGTCAAAGGACCATCTTTTTGTTGGGTGTTTGTATAGCACCTGCTATTGCATCTGTGCATCCCATGCGTAGGGGGACACAGATATCCAGATATGCGTACTTGATACTATGACTAGATTAATAATAGAGAAGCGAGGACTGAGTTGGCAGTTGGATTTAAGCAGTGATCGTTATTACAGGTCCAGCCATTAACTATGCTTATTTTCTGAGGGAAGTGCTTGTGTTTGAGTCAGGCCAGGATCGGGCAGCTGATGAAAGCAGGATTTGGAGTATCTTAATGTTTGTACAAGGGTGGCCTTGACAATCATAAAAAGGGAAATCTGAACAAGAATGTTCAGACAGAAAAATAATGCAGCCCTAGAAAAGAGAGCTTATATGAGACTGATTTAATAATGTAGAATCACAGAAGTGCTGGCTGGAAGAGACCTATGAAAATCCAACCATATGCTCAATGCATAATGTCAGCGGTGGTAGATTGGCTCAGCTCTGGCTATGTCTAGCTGAGCATCAAAAATATTTAAGAAAGGAGATTCCAACATCTCTCTGGGCAGAAATATTTATATATTTATATAAATATATATAAGTGCCCCATCAATCAAACAGAACCAGATGATGATTGCTTCTGATTAGCCGTTTCTTTGGGCAGACCTGAGAGAACACACACAATTTAAAGTGAGGATTTGGATATTCTCTTTGTTTTAATTTTCACAGCTACATGGAGATCCATAATATGTTGCAGAAGAGGTGCATTATTTGTGACACAACTGTTTCTTCACTAGCTTATGGGTGATTTATGCGTAGCAGTAGAAGACATTGTCAATAAGCCATAGGCACAATTTGGATGAACAGGTGGAAGTTCAGTAGAGACCAATCCTTTATGCATTAAACCACCATTTGTCAAAAGGGGCTATATTCATATATCGCTATGAGCTGCACAGAGCAGACATTAATATGTAGGAGAAATATGACTATTTCCTTAGTCAACATGACTTTACTTGTACTTTTCAGCTGCAGAACAGACTGATTTGAAGAAACCGTGTACTGCAGGGTGTGTAGTGATCCATGCTGCAGGTACTGCCGGACTACTTTCTGGTTTTGTAGTAATGGCAATTATCTGCGTGGGTGAGTGTGTGATATTAGCATAGTACAAAGATTTTAATGATGTATGCTCCTTTATATGTTCCTTTTATCCCAACCTGGTGCAAATTGTATGGAATAAATGAGTACCTCTACAGAAATTCTGGGATTTTTTGAAGACTCGGGGGGTAAAAACAAATTTTAAGTGTGGTCATGGGGATAGAATAGGAATATTCATGCTGCAGTGTCATATAGCAAATGTTTTTCTATCATATGATTACTTCTCTCTTTCTGACCTGATATCTTGTTTCTACTTGCCGATTTGGTTGCATAAGACAGTCAATTTAAATGACTCTTCATAGCATTACTCCACGGCTCGCTGTGGGGTTTGAGAGCTACATGGATGATAATTAACAATTTCACATCTCTCTTACAAGGTATGTGTATTAAAAAGACGAATCCACAGTGCCTCGGTTATGAGAGTTAACTGGAGTATGTTCATGAAGCAAATTATCATAGTTGAGGCTTTCTGGTGTAGTACTGGTGCAATACTTTGTTTTGCTCTACATTGATAAACCAGGAAAAATACTTAGGTATGGATTCTGATGTTAACTGGAACAGAGACCATCTACTTTCCATTAGGATAGACAAGTTATTAGAGCAGAATGATACCAAATTGTTACCAGGGAATTCAAATTCAGAATGTGGAGCTTCTGTCCCATCAGATCTTGCAAAGTCTGCTTAGCAAACCACAGTCACACTTTAGTAGTCTGCCTCCTAACAAATCTGGGTGAGTTTTGGATAAAATACCTACAGAGGTATTTGTAAGTTTTCTCACGTTTCTATGGTTGTCGGTAATCTCAAGCTGATTGCAGAAGGCCAGGAGAATTATTGAGTTTTTGATAGAAACAAATGCCACTTTAAAGAAACAAAACACAACCACCCACAAAAACACCACGTTTGTCCGTGGCAGACAGAAAATTCTAGTTCTGTTTTCTTTAGCACTTCCGTGATGTTTGTGAGCTTGACAGGACATAGAAAAATCTGAACGCTTCTAATCCTATTGCCTTGCACTAGTTAAGTGATACTATTCCCTAAAAGCTTAAGATGAAAACTCAAACCAAGTACAGAAACTGCTAGCTTAAGCTATATTTGATTTTTTAGAGTAGTGTTTTTAAAGAGTCAACTGACACTTGTTTTAGAATTCTGTATTCTCTATTTCAAAGTTCCCTATTTGCAGTCTAAGCTATTATCTGGTGCCCCCAAATTAAGAGCAATTATGTAAGTGTGAAGGTATTCGCACATACTTACCTGCTTTAGTCTTTAGCTTCCTGATTGAGATTTTCAGTTCAGAAATATTAACAATTAGAATCTATTAAAATTAGAATCTATTTTACACAGTTAAGGCTCATGTAAATGTTACAGAATGGCTGATCTTGGCCACTTTGAAAGTTGCAATCTACAGGTGAAATGCTATTCCAAAGTTGCTTCTTATTTGTCTTTGGTAATGGGATTTTGTAAAAGTCAATGCTTACAGCTCTGTATTTGCTCTAGGTTGGACTGAAAATCTCACATGAAAGGAACTGGATCTGCTTGTGTTTTGTTTGTTGGGAGAAAGAATGCGTGGTTTTGCTTGATCTGGTTGTATTTAAGTTCATTAAGTCTAAAAAAAACATCTGGCAAATGCAGTTGTGCAGTTTTGTTTGTTTAATTGTCTTCTGTCCAAAAATGCCTGTAGCGGGAGTTTATGTCCATCTGCAACTCTCTCAAACTCAGTTTTCTCTTGTAAAGTGTGCAGAAGTTATGTTTTTTCTTCTTTGATTTTTATTCTAAGATTTTACAGCATTCTTTCTGGTTAAATAGCTGAATAGCAAAGCAGAAAGCCAGCCATTTATAGTATGTAATTAAGCTCTTTATGTGCTGAACATTTGTCATAAGAATAGGAAAAAATATTTGCTTCTCGCGTGTAGTGTTCTGACGATAAATACTGTGAATACATGTCATTATTACAGGTGTATTTTTGAGAAACCAACATTTTTAACAACGGGATTGCTTTTCTTTGCAAAGGAATCAACTGAAGTGTAATAGAAGAGGCTGCAAATTAGAAGCGATCTCTAATGCAAAGAACATAACAAAAATCACACTTGCATTGCACATCTTCACCGAACGCTGTGTGTTACAATTTATGACAATCAGTGCAAATCAAATACAGTGCACCATGCTGAGCTTGGAATCAGCATTCAACATACAATCCTCCAGACAGAAATAGGCGGTATGGGTGAGGATGAAAACTGATTTGGATGAAAACTATGAAAAGTAGAAAAATAGATCTTATAATGACAAAATCACACCTGGTGTTAGAGCCTAGTCTCTCATTAAGCAATGATTATTGCCTGCTGTGTATAAAAATAGCCAACACAAATAGCACAGCTTAGCAGTGCTAATTTAATAGTTGAATGTGCTTATGGGTGTTCAGTGGAGCAGAGCAAATAATCCATCAGGAGTAGTATACTGAATGATTTTAGCCCCTCTTTTCTACTTATGGAATAACCACAAACAGATCCTAATTTCCTTCAGTTCGTCTATTTAAATATTTTTATTAACAACTTTTCCCAGATATAATTTACTACATTGATTGATCATGAATATACTGAATTTAAACCATAGTGTATACTTGTGGTTAATCACATAAGTCACATTTTATCATTCTTGTTGACTGACTGGGTAAATGCACAAATACACAGCAGCTTTCAGAGAGCTCAGTTCAGGCTCTTGTAAAAGGAAGCAAATATACAAAAGAGCACTTATGCCTGAAGTATGGTATTTCTTAAACCACATTTGCACTATTTATCTTCAATATAGGTAGAACAGAATCTTCACTGCATGCATTAACGAAGAGTAAAACAGGACCCGTAATTTGGGTCTTAATGAAGTATTATATGTTGCTATTGCAGATGTATATTCTAGTGGGTAACATGTTTCTTTCACAGGGTAAGGTGAAATGAAACTTGGCTGTTGGCTTTCTAACATGGTAAGAAACTCACACTGGAAAAGCGCAGAAACGAAATCTAAGTATTTTATCTTAGAACATGAAATTCATTCACTGGCTGATAGCCGGCATGGCCAGTGATGAATCACAGGCAAGAGAATAAGATGAGGCAGGGCTGCAAGGTGTTGGGATTCACTTCAGAGAATCAGCAGGAAACTTGCCCTTCACGGGGATGAGCCCAACAGTGAGGGCTTTGTGCAGAAAGAGAGGATTGCTCTAAGGGCCCATGGCAGATCACAATGCATCTATATGGTCCCATTCTCTTAATTTCTTCCACTTTAACTCTGGGTATGCTGTTCCACCTGCTAGTACACACTTCATAATGTTTTATGAAAGCCAACTCATTTGGACTTGGTGAGCAGTTCGGCTTGTGCTTCATAATATATGCTTTGTATTATGAATTTACACTGTGCAGAGACCTACGGGGACCCAGTTCCTTTTGAGCTTTTGGATGTAACTGTAATCAACTGATGCTATAGCCAGCAAAGTAGAGCATAGATTTTGGGTTTGCAGATCGCTCTTATCCACATATGTAATTTATGTATGGTGTGTATCACAGAACAGGAAGGCTTTTCATGTATTCTTTTTCTCAGTGTTTGAGCCAGTGGCGAAACCTGGGAGGTATGGTGTTGCAAATTCACCATATCTCAAATGCATTTAACTTGCACATAATTACTGCTGAAGTTTTCACTTGTAGCTGTTCCTTCTAAGCAAAACAGATGCCCAAAAAACCTTTCCATAATAAGGAATAAATAAAGAAAAAATCATGTATACATCAACATGTTGTTCTGTGTTTAAAAGAGGAAATCTCCAAGCTCTTGATCCTAGTTTTACCTAGGTTACTTAAAATCACAAAACAACCATTACTGCATTGAATCATTCTGTTGTATGATCCCATTTTTGCCAGAGCAATGGTGCAAACAGTTAACAAATGTGTAATGCGTGTTACCCTATGGCCATACTTTCTTCTGAAGCTGGAAGAAAGTAACGATGAAACAAAGCATTAACATTATCTTAAAACATAGCTGGTATTGATTGTCTCATTTAATGTTTTCCCAATTCTTTCTGCCTCTGGAAGTTGCAGATAATTTATCTTTACAAAAGACAGGAGGCAAATCAACAATAATGTGGAAATAATATATGAAAAGGATGCTTGAAAGAATAAACTATCATCAGAGCTGCTATGATATTTACAAACCAAATCTGGAGCATCATTATAGGGCACATAAGGATTGTTTTAATTCAGCTTTCCAATCTTTTCCTGAGATCTTTAAGTAATTATTCATCTATAGGGATTCAGGTTTTATTTCAAAGCACCAGGGAAGGGAAACAGAAGCTAGAAGGGAAGACCCTAATACACTGGAAATTGATGGTGCTAATTTTTATAGGCAAGAAAGGTAGAAGGTGTTGTTTAAGTTCATGTAGTACATAACTCTGCTCCATTTAAACTTTTTGACTTGCTAGGCTGATCAGGTGTTAGATGTGGTTCTGCAGTGACTAGAATGAGACTTACACTTGTGACAGCATCTCATTTAAATATTACTTTATAAAACTGAAAATACTCTGCAATGTAGCTAAACACCTTTTTTTCTGGGAGCATTGCTGGTAATGTTCACTGATGCTTTCCTCCGTTTGCCTCCCCTTCCTCTTTTAAAACAAAAGAAATTAATAAAATATTGCGAACGAATATTTCCCAGCAGATGCATTTGCTGATCCAATTTGCTGCAGAGGAAAGTGTATTAACCCAGCAGGAAAGAACAAGCATGAGAGGATGCTTCAGCTGGTTTAAAGTTACCGGCCCAGCCATTCCCCAAATCTATGAAACTACAACTCTAGCACCTTTTTACATGAGGTAGCGTAAGAAAGAATACCATAAAATGAATGGCTCCTTTTGTCAGGAGAAGTAGGACAAAAATTGGATGCTTATACTAAGAAGTGCTGAACAGTTTCAGCATTTAATGATTCAATGACAAATACCTGCGTTCCTTGCTGCCTCATCCACAGTTGCATTTATTTGCAGGTTTAAGTTTGAATTGAGCATTCATTTCATTGCAGAATGAAAACACACATTGATATTTGCCACAAAAGAGAATTTCAGTTCCAATTGTGGCAAGTGAGTCTCCAAAACATGTCTAAAATCTCCTTTACTTCACAGGTACCAAATAACTTTAGTTTAACTTTAGTCAGAAAAATCCCACCATGTATTTGTCTCAGATTTGTCTTGGCTCTGTTGCATCATAATTGTCTTTGAATCTGTTGTGTCTACTGAAGACCTAATCTTCTGAACTGCATCCCTTGGCCTTAGAAAGATTTTTCCTTCTATCTTCAAATCTACAGAGGTACTGATTTTATCGACAGGAATTTGTATCTTATGCAAATGTTGTCTTTTCTCAGGATGATAACATCAAGGTTAGAGTCATATTTAAAATGCAATTACAAGTATCAAGCCTCAGACATGGTGATCAAGCCTTTCAGCTTGGTGGGCCATAGGTAAGATGTGATATACGACAAATATTAAAAGTGGAGATGACGCCCAGTTCATTCAGGAGAGTTTAAACAGTGTAGGATGATGTATACACAAGTGCATGCTTTCTAGAACCATGGTTGTGATTTATTAACTTAGTAGTTTCTAAATTAACTAGTGAAAAGAAATTCTACATGGAAAGCAGTCTTTACTCCTCTAGATGGGTGACTACCTGGCAAATTGAATAAGCCAGAGGTCTGCTGTCACTACAGGTACAGGTATACCTGAACTTTTGTTCTAGTGGATGTTAACAAAAAAAACCCTGAAAACCCCCTCAGTATTCTCTTAAAGTGCTTTATTCCACATGAGTTACTTTCCTTTTCTTTAATTTTCCTTAAATGACTGAAAGCTCTTTGGTGAAGTTCTAACCCAGTGCTTCATTATATTTTCTCATTACCTATGTAGATAGCTGTTCTTAATTTGGCTAAAACTGAATTCCAGTCTGTGTGGAGTAATAACATGAATAGGAGAAAAACGATCTGGTTTGGTTTTTGGTTTGGTGGTTTGTTTTTTTTAATGTGTTAAATTTTTAGACTGGCTCAAATGAGACTTCTTAGAATATGGAAAACAAATCTGAAACAATGGAGCTATGGGTAGTTTTACTTGGTCTGAAACTGCTGGTTCACCCTGCTTCCCAGGCTTTGTACAATTTGACCTTGAGTGAAGGAGCTTTCATTCTTGATAGAAGATAATTGTACATGTGGTGTTCAAATCGTAGTGTTCAAATGAAATTAATATTGCACAGGAGGTATAATACAAGGACAATCCTACTCTTAATGGGCTACAAACCTTCTAAGAAAAGCATTGTTCTCAAACCAGTGAGATAGATGTGAAGTAGTCTTTATATGTACAATTCAAGTATAGCCCCCAAAGTTATAATTTATACCTTAAATAAAGTCTTTAAAGACTAAAAAACTACACTTGGATGCTGCGAAATGTCTTCCCCTAGGGCATCAGGGTCAGGCAAGAATCTTAGGCTGCTCACGAACTGTAAAAAGCTTCTTAGTAAAATTAGATAAGGGCACATGTACCTTGGGTCATGGTAATTTCCTTGCAGTCAGTTGACTGGTGCAGAAAGATTCTGTAAGGTTCTGGGTAATGTGCATGTTTCAGTAACATGACGACAGGCCTTAGAGAGCCCATGACATCGGAGTGAGTAAGGATTACAGCTGAGATAAGCTTTTTAACAAATTTTAGTGCCTAAGATTGATGTGTAAAGATTTTAATATGTTTTTTAAGGGGAAGTCAGGTTTCATTATATTAATATGAATCTCTGAGTTGTGCTCTCTTTTCTTAAGAGCACATGTTGGAAATTAATGTGGTTTCCATCTTTTTTTTCCAGCACGCTTCACTTCCACCATGTACACAGTGAGCTGGTGTCAGTTTGTTTGCTCTTATGACAATGTAAGTTTTGCCAATGACTCTGTCAAAGAAAAGCACTTTGCCCAGTCATTGCTTGTAATATGCAGATATAACTGTAATACTACATGTTATATTTCAAAAATAGAAGGAACAAGAAATACAAAGCCATAATACCGGAGAACTGTGGTCTTCAGTCCTTGGTTGCACTACACATGCTTTACACTGGTTAGCTCTGGGAATCTAAAGCACTCTTGAAATGGTACAGTTATAACTTGGGTCACTTTAAGGTTGCTTTACCGTGACACAATGTAAACAAGCCTTTAAATACCAGGGGACTAGCACCAAGTATTACCCACTACCTCACCCCTTCCCTAGTGTACCTATCTGTAGCTTTCCAGAATGTATGCTTTAGGCTCTGTGCATTTCAAGGGACTAACACTTTCCATTGTGCTGATCTCTTAGTTGATTTGCTTAAGAAAATACAGTAAAAATATGCTCTAATTATCTTTTTAAAATTTTTAAATAATTCAAACCCTAATCTTCTGTAAATAGCAATATGATATTGAAGGCTGTTACAGAAAAAGTGCTGGCTCTATACCAGAGAAGCCCTTGTGATAGTGAGCCTATTCTATGCTCTTGCATCCACTTAAGATAATCTTTGCTTAACTACCTGTGATCCTCATCCGGAAGGGTCTGTTGCTATTTCAGTATTTACTGCCTTTTTGGTGGGCTTGACTCAAATAGTAAATAGTAACTAAAAAAAAAAAACGGTTTAAAAGAACTTAAATCTATGCTGCAGACCATTGCTGCCTCTGCACCGTGGTGAAAGAAAACATCTAAGGATACACAGGAGTATTACCTCCTCCAGCAGCTGCACGCCCAGCACTCCTGCTCTTTCCAGTCCCTCTTATGATGGAGCGCAGTTAGGGTGAAGGATAGCTGCTCTTTGTGCCTGATTTTGCTGGCTGTAGTAGCATGCAGTGGCTACTGTCACCATATGCCTCCATATTTTAGCTAGAGTGGTTATCACCCTGGACAGGATTCATGGTCAGCTGGAAAAAGCACTAGCTGAGATGTTCAAAAGCAGGTGGCAGGTGTACATAAACTGAAATTATTGTTTGGTAAACCCTATAAATGCATATGATGATCTTCATTAGTGCAGGTATGGGTATAAGAACCTAAACTGACATATCCTTTGTGTTTTGCATCCTCTGTTTTGGAAATGTCACTCAGTGGTCTGAAAGAGAACGATGCTTTTACTGCTTCTAAAACCACATTTAAATGTGCTGCTTGAAGGTAGCTTTGTAGAAATGACCAAATAAACATATGACGTCTTTCTCTCCGGAATATTCAAAGGCATTTCGAAATACTGCTGCACAAGAATTATACTTATTGCCACTCCTGTGATATGCATTTAGTGGGGTTTTATTTTCTCCCTTTAAAGCCATGTTTCTGAGTCTAATTGTTGACGAAACTTCTGCCTTCAGAGAAAGACTTGCAGGTGTAAAATCAAACTGAAGGCAAGGAAACCAGAATTCTTGTCTTGGACTTTCTTGTAGTGTGTTTCAGTTTAAGGCAGTCTCAATATTTGTTTGTGCCTAAGACTGACAATACTGATTAGGCATAATCCTGAGACTGCAGAAAATGGAGATGACTGTTTGTATTGGGTCCTTCCCCTTATCTTACTTTATTGTAGACAGCAGAAAAATGATAACAAAATTACTTCCTGGAAAGTGGCTCTGGCAGGCGCATCACTCTGCAGAGTTTCTAATCCAAAACTGCTAATCTAATTGTTGGAAAAGAGAGGATCCCAAGGCCACCTCACTGGCATGTCGGTACACTCACCACAACTTCTACTCAGCTCTTCTCCACATGTTCCCTTCCTTGGAGCCCTAAGGAGAGAAATCTGGCAAGTCGGCTATTCCAGGGAAATGGGTATTGTTTTCCCTTGTAAACTTAGTGAGGGAGGCAATATGCTCACCACTGAATTATTTGGATGCCTTTTTTTACTCTGGTAACATCTGTTTGTTGTAAGAAAACAAAATCAATGAAAGAGCCAATGGCATGAAATTAAGTATGCACATACACATCATCTTACACCCTTTTTAAAGTATACCTAAATAAAGTAAAATAGGGCTATCTTCCTCCTTCTCTGGACTGAAATTCTGCAAATGTGTTTAAGTTAAAGCTTTGAGTAAGCGCTGCTTCTCAAGGAAGCCCTGATCCTGCATATTTCTCATGAATGGATAACCACTTGATCCTCTTGGATTCTTTGGAGCTCCCTCCAACTGAGTAAAAAGGGCTGGACCATTCTTAAAAAATAGAGTATCTTTTCCATAAAAATTTCCTTCATTTTTTTTGCCTTTTCTATCTGAGGGAAGTTCTTCAGAGATTTTGATTAAAACTATAGAATATGTAATTTATATGAACAATTTCTACTACAAAAAAATATTCTTAAAGTACAAGTCTTACCTGTTCACACCTTTGGACTCTTGTTTCTAATTTATTTCTTACCAAGAGCATAAAATGTATTTGGCATCTTTGTTTAGTGTTCACACATCTGAATGCTGCTGTGGGTCTTCCCAACAGGCACAGGAGTTATGCTCCCGTGCAATTAAACGAATTTCATTTGCCTATCTCTTTGGCAGCTATACAAGGGAGTTGATAAAGGAGAGCCTTTGCCAAACGTATAATAATTAAGTAGTGATACAGAATAGTGTGAGATGCATCTGTGAATCGGCAAATAAGTTGAATGAGGTGTATTTGCATTAAAAAATAACAATGTGTTTCCTTTAAATTCACAGAATTATAAAGGATCATTTGGATGAAAAAGACAATTTCATCTCTCTGTTGTCATTGCCAATTGATAGTTGAAGGAATGCTTGTTAGCAGTGACTATTCAAAAAAATATGGTATGTTTAAATGATACTTTCTTTTTTTGATGTTTTAGTTTATATTCTTCTAAAACCAAGGATTATTTTATATTTTACAGATGCAAAAGCATTTCTGTTAGTAGCCAAATCATTATCATCAAATGTCACATTTTGGAAAGACAAATAACGCAGTCATTGCTTCAGAATGAAAGTTTTCTTAACTTTAGCAATACTGTAAACTGTTATTAACTTGGATGGGATGTGAACATTATTTTTGTGTTGTTACTTCACAACACAGCTTCAGGATATCTGAAGTGAATTGTGATCGGTGTTCACGTTGAGAAGGAAGTTGGCTAAAAGTGAGGCTGTAACCCAAGTGCACCACTTTTAAAGAAAGGCGGGCTTTTTTCCACGGGAAGCAGTGGAAGTATGTAGTATTTAATTTCATGTAAGAAACATTTTTCTGCTTTTTAATCAAATAAGGTCTATTGTAAAATTATTTGTGGATGTGAAAAGATTGGTACTTTATAATGAATATATCTCAAGAACCATTTGTGAAAAAAGCCATTCTATTCCTTCAAAAAAAAAATTACCTACAAATAATGGGCTTGATGTATATCGACAAATGACTTCAGCTGATCTGAGCATGAATGTTGGTGTGGGCAAGCAGCACGGCAGTATAAAAATGACAATGTGTATATTTGCCATTTAAAATGAAACCTAGAGAATATCAGTGGTCTTCAGACTGAAGTGCACAAGATGAATTTTAAAGCATATCTATGAAAAATGCAAATATTTTTTCAGATGAATTATTATGTGGCTGTAACTCTATTGTTTATAGCTGAAATTTAAGATATGCGATATGCCCAAAGTGTAAACTGTTGTGAGTGAATGGGAAAATTTTCTTCATTTCATGGGAGTATTACTTAGATACTCGGAGTCAGCAAAGCAAGAACTTGAGCTTCCAATGCCTGTCTAGAGCCATTAGTTAAGTTCCACCAATCTGCTGTACCATGAGCAAGGGCCACACAAACCATCGCTTTCAATAGCAAAATCTAAAGATTTCTGTTATATACGTCACCTGAAGGGTAATAAACTGAAGCACAAAATGGATGCCCACTTTTATGCTGAATATTGGAGAGAATTTTGTGAGGATTAAAACAGTTCTGCCTGTTGTGAGATTGCCTGAAGTTGGAATTGATGTAACAAAGAATTCAAGCCATATGAGTTTGTTCAGTTAATTCTGGATTAATTGAAACATAAGGATAGCACTTTCTGGGAGACCTGCGAATAGCAACACACAAATGAAGAGAGGTTTTCTGGTTTTAGTTTAAGCAGTGGTCTTTGCTAGAAAAATGAGAATAGCTCCACACATTTTAACACTGTATTTTGATATCTTTTTAATGATGATTTAAGGATAATCTAACATCTAAATTGGCTTCATACTTCTCTACAGGCAATCTGTGTCAAAAGGAGGAAACTGAGAAGATAGCATTATCTAAATGATAGGAGGCAAAGCAGTGGAACATCCAAATGAGCCACGTTTACCCATGTCAATAATCAGAGCAGTAGTATTGATGACTGCAATACGTTAGCCCAGTTTCAAAGTGTAACTCAGCACATGTTTTGTTTTTTTCCTAAAAGTAACAGAAAATTCTCACCAGTATTAATTTGATTGGAGTACATGAGGGACTTTCAGACAGGGAAACACACCAAAAAAATTGTGAGTCCTCAAAAGGGAAATACTCAAGACAGTTCTAATTTTTTGCTTTGAGATTGGTATTTTTTTGGGGGGGGGGGGTGGTGTTTTATTTTACTTTTTTTATAATCTCATTATGTAAACCTAAGAAATTGCTGGAAACAGCATTTTCCCTTAAAAAATAATAAATGTAGCCACTTTCCCTTGCAGATGTGAGGTATCAGGTTAGCAGCCTTAACCATGGGAAGGGGATGGCTTTGCTGCAAGGGGTAACATAAATCAAATGCGTCTTCAAAATCAATTCCACTATAATTTTTTTGCCACTAGTTTCAGAATCTAGGGAAAATAACCCATAAATAAATGAAAATGTGGTTGTTTTGTACCTTAGGGATATAGAATGGATTAAATTAATTTAATTAGATTAATCTGCTGCTGAAGTGGAAAACATTTCCTTGGTAGAGTAAATAGGAAGGCTAAACTTCTGAAACTTTGTTAGAGTCCAAGTTAAACTACCTAAAATAAGTTTCCCTTTGATTCCTTGAGGAAAATAAATGAAAGATCAAAACCCCCAAAAAACAAAAATCAAAACAAACAAGAAACCAAACAACCTCCCCCAAAACAACCCCCCCAAACCAGTAAACCATAGAATATTAGCCATGACCACAGAGATGATGAGATTTTTCATAATTGTACAGAGCTGTTATCCTTTCCCATATCCCTGCCTTCAGATTCAGTGTGTATTCAGTTTCACAAATTTACTCTTCTCAGTATCACAGTCACGTCAACTGTTGACTGTCCTTCTCTCTACTAGAGACATGCAAGATGGTGATGAATGTCAATATTTACCGTGACTTTAGGTTTTTCAGGCAGGAGAAAATGTTATTGAAAATCTGTTATGCCTATATTATAAGATTACTACTATTTCATGAAAGCAGAAGGGGGAAAAGGAAAATATAACAACAAATATATCATATTCAGTACATATGGAATCTTCCTCTCTGTAAAACCTACTTATTTCTTATCTCTGAAGTTAAGACATCATCCAGAATATGAGTCCCACATTGGTTATAATTTTTGTGTGTAGTTGCAATTTTAAGTTTCATGTTCTTTTAGTACTAATGAGAAAAGAATGCCAAAACAAGTTTTGTGCTCACACACACACAAAGAGATTTTATCTCTGAAAGCAGAATTAGGCTGATTTTAATTCTCTGGTTCTTGGTTTGTTTATATATTTGATTTTGCCTTCTTGAAATCAGCTCTAAAAGAACCTTAACTATGTTCTGTCTTCACTGTTAAATCTGGCACAGGGTATGGAATCAGTGTTGGGAAAGATTATTTCTTGCAGAAGTAATGAAGAAATAAGAACATTGCTGCCTTTTTTTTTCCTCTTTCTCTCTCTTTTAAAGTGGATTTGAATATATCCAGTGGTTTGAAAAGACTGCATGCCAAAGTTTCTATGAAAAGTTCCATAAGGAATTAGAAGTTGATTCTTGGATTTATTTGAAAATGCCAGCTCAAGTTTATAAATTTGATATATGGATAGAAAATAATGTCACATGTGGGGTAATTTCACTCTGGACAGAAGAAGCTCTCCGCACCTAACTCACTGCAGGCACCAGGAGATACAAAAGAGGAAAGACAGTGATTCAGACTTATCATTTAAGAGTATTGACAATACTGCCTGCTTAAGAAGCAGTTTTGAAGCATTTATGTGAGAATCCCTTCACATGTAATATTTCTCACTAGATTAGTCCCTGTGACTGTTCGTCACAGTCCTACTCCTCTTGGTTTAGTCCATTATTTAATTTCTCTTTCCTCTTTTTCTTTTACTTCTCCTTTTTTCTGAACAAATTTCTCTCAGACTTCACTTTTTTAGTGAGGCTTCATTTCTGTTCAGAACAATTCTAGTACATTACCATGTTTATTTAAATCATGCCTGCCAAGTCCCTAGCAGCTGTTTTTCAGGGTTTATGGTTACCTTGATCCACCTGAACATGTAGAAGCTGTTTTGATTTCAAGGAGTCTTAAAGTCCTAAAAAGCTTTTGCAGATCTTTGTCGAAGATACTACTGTGTAACTGAAAAGTAGTTCTAATCACCGATTAATAAGCATTGCCCCTGTGGGAATGTGCATCTCAGTAAAAGCTCCCCTGTTCTTCTGCCCAAAGTGTCTTGGCATTGGCACTAGCTTTTGTACTGTGAAATCGCAGTTATTGACCAGCTCTGGGTGACTTAAACTTGCTGCCTTGTGAACCCTCCATCAGCGCTTTTAGATCATCATTCTTCTAAATTACATGACTTCTATGTGATAGTGTTGGCCTGTGGTACTGGTAATGCTAAATAAATAACATTCTGATAACCTTTTCAAATGGGTTCATTTTAATTCACTGAGAATCAAAAGTGCTGGAGCAGCACTGTTTACATTTCATATGGCTGATGCTTTTCTGACTGAGCAACATGAATGATCAAAACTCACAGTTTATCATGCTTCCCTCTTAAATTCCAAGGTTTTTTTTTATATTTTTTAATTTAAATTCTTGAGGTAAATTAGTGCCATAAAACTCATTTGTACATCTTGTACTGGGTTCAGCAGTAGCAGTCATTTTTCTCCTTCTTAGCAGCTGGTGCAGTGCTGTGGTTTTGACTTTCAGCCTGGG
>JAOEHY010028065.1:0-14011 GCA_025447955.1 Psilopsiagon aurifrons | reverse complement strand
GAGGCGGGCGGGCACCGGCACGGCGGCGGCGCGGCAGCGGCAGCGGAGGAGGAGGAGGAGGGCAGGTTAGCGGTCCTGCGTCGGGCCGGCGGCCTCACGCACCCCCAGCCGGGCGAGCAGCCGCTGTGGTGGCGCGCAGCCCATCCCCCTCCCTTCCTGGGGGCGTCCGGCCAGACCCCGCAGGAGCCGAAAACACCGAGGTTCGGGAGCCGAAACACCGAGCGGCGGGCAGACAGTGTCCCCTGGAGTACTTATCTGTAGACACCCCAGTCGTGTGCCAGCGAGCTGAGTTACTTCGGATAGTCTTCGTCTCTTGGGAGTATCCCAGTCTCGGATTAAATATGGCGTTAAAAGCTGCTCTAATTTGCTTGTGAGCTAGGAGCAGGGATTACTGAGCTCTGTAGCTGACCTTGTGCTATCTATAAAATGTATAAAATCCTACTATTCAGAGCAGGAAGAACTTTAGCAGTAGTATTGTGAAACGTTTCATTCTGATGCATGTGTTCTGATAATACTTTTTCTATTCGCCATACCTTCCAGAGGAAGTACTCAACTTACACTCTACCCTTTCATGTATCCACCTCAAATTTCGGTTGTCGAATGGGTCTGAATACCGACAGGTTCGGTTGTGCCGCAGTCACTGCTGGCGGTACTGCCGATAGTTCTGCCATGCTGCTGCCTGCCCTCAGGTTCCCATCCCAGCCCTCTCTGGTGTCTCAGCTGTGTTTGGAAGGTCTGTGGACCACAGGGGCTTGGCCAGATGTCTCCTTAGGTGTGCTGCTGAGTGCTTACCCAAGAGGCATTTCAGAGTCCCGGGCACTGCCTTTGGACACATTCCTGAACTCCCCCATTGTTTACAGAACTGTTAGAGGAGCACTTAAATTTAGTCAATCTAATGACGGTATTTTAAAAAAATCACACAGTTTTCTTCTTTCTCAGGAGCAGATTTGTACTTGATTGGTTGATGCAGCAGTACTACAGGCCTCCCTTTCTTTGACAAAGAGCTAGCAAACAGCAGACTTGAGTGGCAAGACTCCTCACTTGAGTGAAAGCAAAGTGCAGGTGGTCTCTCTCTAAATGCATACAGTTTGACGGGAATTCCTTTAGAACCCCTGCAGTTCTATAGCGTGAGGAGAGAGCTCTCTCTGACCTTTACATAGTCCTGCTGCTGAAGATAAACCTGAAAGAACAGGGCTGACCGATCTATTGCTCAGTAAGTGCAGCATGGATTATAGTATCATACTTTTATTCAGGGTTGGAAGTGGCTGGAAATAAAAGAAGCAAGCAAAAATAACAGCAGGGACTGAAAGGCATCATCCTGCAGTTTACATCTGACCAGTCATTATTTGGATGGCCTACCTTAGATACTACAGAAATATTAGAGGAAAAAGGCTGTAATTAAATTTATTTAACTTAAAATTGTTAGAACTGCTTTGCTCATACTACAAAATGAAGGCAAATTTGTTTGTTTTTCAGATCATCTGAACTGTTTCTGTGTGCTGACAGCAGTGAAGAAGATCTGGATGACATTATTGATGAAATCTGTAACGACAGCAGCTTTACCAAAACACCTCTGGTGAGTAGGAATCTGGAGAAATACAAAAGAGATGAGGTTCAGCGATGTAAAGAAAAGCACCATAAACTAAAGCTGTTGTAAAGCAAAAAAAAAAAAGAACTAAAACCAGCTTCAGGATAAACTCGGAAAATAAAGCAGGAAGAAAAATGCAGCAATCCTATAGTAAGTTTCAAGAGAGGTAAAAGGATGGTCTTACCCCGGCAGTAACAGACAATTAAAGGAAATGCTAGTTCAAGGTAGGGCATAATGTCAAGTATCACAGAATCGCAGAATAGTTCAGGTTGGAAGAGGAGCCTCTGGAGATCATCTGGTCCAACCACCTGCTCATGCAGCAATACCGAAAGGACCATGTCCAGACAGCTTTTTACTATCTCCAAGGATGGAGTCTCCACAGCCTAAGTAACTTATGTCGTGGCAACTTGTCGCCACGACACACAGCCGTTCAATCACACATCCCTTCCCTCAGTGGGATGGGGAGAAGAATTGGACAGAAAAGGTAAAACCCACAGATTGAGATAAAAGCAGTGTAATAATTGCAATCAATAATAATAATGATGGTGATGAAGAGGGAGACAATAAAAAGGTAGAGAGAAATGAAAACCCAATAAACAAGCGATGCACTGTCCAATTGCTTACCACCCACTGTCCGATACCCAGCCCAACTCAAGCGGTGATCAGTCCCTTCTAGTCAGCTCCCCTGGTTTATATACTGGACATGACATTCTATGGTACACTGTATCCCTTTGGCCTGTTTGGATCAGCTGTACTGTCTCTGCTCCCTCTTGGCTTCTTGCACCCCTCCTCTAGAGGGCATAAGAAACTGAAAAGCCCTTGATCAGGGTAAGCACTACTTAATAAAACTAAAACTGTGTGTTATCAGCATTGTTCTTGGACTAAAGCCAAAACACAGCACTGCCCCAGCTACTGGGAAGAAAACTAACCATACCTCAGCCAAAATCAGTACATAGTGTTTGACCACCCTCAAAAGAAGTGAAGTTTTTCCATATGTTTAACTGGAATTTCTTTTATGTCAATTTGTGCCTGTTGCCTCACCCTCTGTGAGTGGGCCCCTTTGAGAAGAGTCTGGCTACGTCTTCTTTATTCTTTCCTGTCGTGCATTTTTATACATTGATAAGATTTGATAAGATTCTCCTGACCCTTGTTTTCTGCAGGGTAAACAATTTCAACTCTCTTCTAAAATAGAATCTCAAAACCATTGAAGGAGAAAATTCCTAAACTAAAACAGCTTTTAAAAGCATAATTATTAAAAAGAGGGCATGAAATACAAAGTCTTGATTGTAAAGTCAAAGTGATCATGTGGTGTTGAATTCCTTCAGGCAGAGCTGGGAATTCAGCATGGGAAGAGAAGCCTTTTCTCTGTTACTATCTCTTTTCATAACTATCTGTTACTTATTTTCATTTATCTTTTACTTCAGCAGCTATTGTCTTGGAGCCTCACAGAGGCCCAAGAAGAGAATTCGCAAATTCTTAGTCCACTTCTTCTATGATGGAAATTTTCTGGCTCCTACTAATTAAGTAAAACAGACTGTTATTGCTTTGCTGTAATGCTGATTCTTTTATTGTTTTTTTAAATAGAAATTGAAGTCTAACTCTGCAAGTCTCACACGTGAAAGAAATAGTGCTGTTATACAGGCTCACAGGAAAAGGCAAGTGAAAAGTGTTTTGGCTAGTTGAACACAGCTTGATTATAGCTTGTTGTCAGTCTGAGAGTATTGCTACTGTTTCATCTGTGTGGACATTTCCTAAGAATCTAAGTATTTTGAAAAGCATTCTTTCTGAAGAAAAACAAGGATAAAGATAATGTTGAAGAGTTACCAATGTGCTTGCAAGGGGTCAAAATTATTTCTTACTAATTATTTCAGTTATTGAACGTGTTTCTTTGCCTTAAGGACATACACATGTACCAAATGCTGCAATATATTTGGTATAGAGAGTGGTTATTGTAGAGTTTTTCTCTACACCATGGTAATGGAAATTTTGTCATTTGTAAGCATTTGGATATATTTGCCTATATTTAATAAATCTTATTTTAGAAATCCCATGCTGTTAAACTAGGAGAAGCATTGTACTACTTTCTTCAGAATATTTTGCTGTAATTTAATACTTATAATGAAATCCCTGTAGATGCTCTCCTGTGTACCTGGGTGGAAGCTTTTCACCACATGGCATAGGGACAAATACTTCAAAAAGGTAGGAAACGAGCAGAATGTTCTACTTGCTTTGTCATTATTTTCATTCACAACGGTGTTTCTATGATGGTGCAGATTCCTGTGGTTGGACTGGACAGGACACCCTTATATTCATATAAATGTGTCTGCCTGTAACTGCAGATGAAGTCAGCTGGGCCCTTCCAGTCCTCTGCGGTTGACCACTAAATCTGTTGTTGGTTTGAAGAGTTGGAAGATGTGTGCAAATGAGACATGCGACTCCAAAAATCAGTAACAAGTAGTTAAGGAAATTGCTGCTGTAAGAAATTGTTATTTTTCCCTGCCTCTCTTCAGCTTTCTATGTGAGGCTGTGTATGTGACTTAAATCAGTGGGCTGGTTTAAATCATCCTAGAGCCTGAACTGAAAATAGACAGAGTGCTTTAGAAGTGTAGCTGAACTTAGTAGGAGAAATACTTTAAATATTTATCCCCAGCATCTTATAGAACATTACTGCATTTTCATGTGGGATTTTTGTAGTAATTACCCACTTGATGCATATTTGGATGCTGGTCAGGCGCCGTACTAATGAGGAAGACCAAAGAGAATGTATCAAGAAAGTAATGGTAAATTTTATGTGCTCAGTGAGGTTAGGAACCTGTAAAAACAATACATGATCATATAGTTAAAACACATACCATAATGAATGTGCCAGATATATAAAATAAAAAAAGATTACAGGGTAATCTTGCTTCTGGCATTTCTGAATGAGCACTGTACTCAAGGACAGGTATGATCCATGTGGCTTCTCTGATCTTAATAAACTCTCGGAGCTTTCTGTTCTTTTTTGACCAGAACGTGTGATCAGCTACGTTGTACTGCTTGTGACTTCCGCGTGTCACTCTTCAATGACTACATCTGGGATCAGTCCTGTGATTATCTTTTTTTCAGGTATGTCTGAGGTGGGTTTGGTGTTAGTATTCTATTAATGTGCTTTCGGGCTTGATAGGAATGGGAAAATTAAAAAGTCCTGAGTGTTCCTGTGGTACCCAAAAGGGAGCATGTGTACAACCTGCTTTGGGTCAGGTGAGAAATTCTGCAGGGAATGGGGTGCAACATCTCCCATAAGCTGTTTTACCGCATTTCCATTTCTACCACTGTCACTCTCTCTCTCTGGTCTTAAAAAGAATTCAAGCTTCATGGATCAAAAGGCAACTTTTCTGCTGAGATAAGCCAATAATACACGTGGTGGGTTGGCCTCTGGTGTGCCATTGCAGAATGCCTACAAAATGAATGAGGACTGTTCAGTATGTACTTCAGTCATATAGACTGTGATTGCTTCAAGTCAGATTTTCTTCTTTTCAAGTATTAACTGTCATGTTCAGTGAAAATCAAATAGTTTGATTTCTTAGCATACTTCTTTTTGAAGCAAGGTTTGATTTAATGGAGGGGTGTGATTTATTTTTTTTTCTTTTTAGATTGTGATGTCTTTGACTTTAATTATTTCCATCTTTTTGAAGACTTAAAATTCAGGAGTTCTTATTTCTAGTTTCTCTAAAATGCCAGGACTTAATAAAGAATAGTGTGGTGAGTGTGCTCCTAATACAGACAGCGAATTTGGATTCCTCTTTAAGAAAGTCTCTGTATGTGCCCGTTCACTGATGGAGGTAGCTGGTATGTTCAGAGCATGTGCAGGGCCACGGAGGGGTGCGGCAGCTGGAGCAGAGCAGTAATGGATGCATCATCTACTTTTACATTATTTTTCTTTTATTACATTCAGGTTTTTCCTGTTTTCTCCTACAGTTTAGGAAGATGGGCATTCTCTCTGAATGCAGATCTTCTTTTCCCATTATTTAAAGCAGCATTAAAAATACAGTGCTGCACTAGTTTCCTGAGGTGAGTTTGGTAGCTGGAGAGGTTAAATAAAAGTGAGATTCTTTTATTTACTCAGGGTCTAAATTATTCTGCTTCTGAGATCTTGCAATTAATAAATTATTTTTAAAAGCCATGAAAAGCATTGGTACCAGGTACTTGTAGCATTGATTAAAACCTGTTCTCTTCAGCAACTCATTTAGCTATTTGTTTTGACTAACCTGAATTGTAAAAAGCGAAAGCAAACTTGAATATTAATTGTTTGCTTCCATGACTAGGTGTCTGGCCTCTTTTTCCAAAAATTCTTCCTTTGATACCTGTTTTGGGTTTTCTTTATTTAGCTGGGTTTCCTGAGCAATTCAGTGGCCAGTAATTGATGGCCAGGAGGAAGCCATGAGAGCAAGGACAGTTAAAAAGCTACTTTTTCAATTGGTATTTGAAACAACTTGGGTTTGTAATAGCCATGATGATATTTCATTTGTTGTGGTTGATGCTTACACAGAAATTATTTGTGGTTTTATGTACATTCTTCCCTCTTATGGCTATTTCATTTCAGTCACTTTAACAGCCATCCTGAGTAACAGTTCCTGATGGAAAGTGTAACTCTGTAGTTGTACCCCTTCTGCACAGGGATTTTTACAGTAAGTTTGATAAAGTAAATACATGTTTTGGATCATTTCTTAACAAGAGAATTAACTCTACCTGGTTTTCTTTCCAACCCTTTCTCGGAAGGCTGACAGAGGGTCTCTAAACCTGACAGAGAACATTCCTTACAAAAATGTCAACTTCCAGTTGATCTGAGAATGCAGCAACTATGCACAGAGACTGCTGTCAGGAAAGGATTGTGTTCGAAACAAAATTCGAACATACCCCTAAATTCATTCATGTCAGTGGTACGCGGAAATGTTCTGAAGAGCTTTTCTTAATTGAAATGGCCTCATGAAACTTTTTCCACTTGATTGGCAGGAATAACATGCCTGAGCTCAGTAAACTGAGAGCAAAGATGATAAAGAAGAAGGGAGCACGAGCATATGCTTGTCAGTGCAGCTGGAGATCCATTGATGAGTTAACTGACCTCCAAACAGACCAGCACCTTCGGTGGGTTTGTGGTAAACATGCAGAATGAAGTCCACTTGTGTGTGGTACCTACTTGTGTGGAAACAGGTCATAAACTCCATTTGTTTCCTACAGTTTTCTGGGAACGGACAGAAACCTGAATACTTGTATCTAGAAATAGATTGTAACACCCAACCTTTCAACCTGAAAACCTTTTTCTTTTCAATGTAACTGTCTTAAAAGCAATGTGGGGAGTTGAATTATTAGAAGAAACAACCAATTTGTAGGCTTTCTGGAAGTTAAAGAAGGTTAAAACTCATACTCAGTGTTAAAGAAGAGGAAATTGACCTGGGAACAGGGCAAAGCACCTTGAGACTGTTGCTTGAATCTAGCAGAGAGCCTTATTTCCCATGTCTGTAGAATCTTGGGCTCAAAATGGTGGGTTGGGGTGCAGCCATGATGCACAAGCATATGAATTTCTTCACAGTAATGAATGCTGCTGTTCTGCTTTGCTCATAGCTGTTAAGGAGCAAGTGGTTGTAGACCTCTTAAAAATCTATTGCGAGGTCAGCTCTTACCTTGAAGGTTTCAGCACACCCCAAAACTTCACTTTATGGGAGTTGGAACTAGGTGATCTTAAGGTCCTTTCCAGCCCTAACTATTCTATGATTCTATGATTCTTTTAGTCACCAGTAGCCAAAAACTGCAGATCCTGCAAATTTCCTTCCAGTTCCTACTGATTTCTTCCAAGCACTTTCTGCTGACTAAGGACTTTCACAGCCGTGAATTTCTTGGACTTCTGTTCAGCCTTTACTGCAAGAGGTGAACAAGTTATGGTGCAATTATTAAATATTGTGTGATTTTAAAGAGATCCTGAAAAGTATATGGCTCTTCTCTCAGTATTTTCAAGGGGAAAAAAGGCTCTGGCTTTTGAGAGTGAGACAGGATGTGTCCCTCCTGACATTCAAATTTGGATTGTTTTCAGTTTCCCTTAGCTCTCACTTCAGCTTCACTTCAAAACACTGTATGTTCAGAAAGTAAAGCTGTCCTGTTACAACACACTGCCTTCCCACAGTAACATTGTTACTTGGTGAACTGTCTTGATTACAGTTAATGTCGCTATAACTTACGAGCTCTTTATTTTCATTATGTATAAATAAAACAGGAAGTGGATTTGGGTTTTCGGCAGGCAGAGAGGAAGGAAAGGATTACGAGTCCTGGCAATTACTGTATTGAAAAGTGTCTCAAAATGGGAATACTGTCAGTATTTTGCTATGCAATATGTGATACTGTACAGATAGATTCAAAATCGCTTTGTGCAGTTCTAGCTGTACAGAGCCATTTCGTGTGTGTGTGTGTGTGTGTGTGAGGTTTTGCTCATGGCCCTAATCTGCACATTTGATCTTTTTCTGAGCCCATTTGAAACTTGACGACCAAGTAGCCCCACAGGATGCTCTTTTGGCCTGGATTGCACTGGAACCAGTGCCACAATGTAGGGAACTAGTTGGGTTTGCAACTTCTGAGCAGGAAATGGGGAAAACCCTCACACCCATCTCAGTTTATGAGACCAAGTTTTATGTGACTTGGAAAAGGAGCATGTCTCCAGTACTCTGGTTTAAACAAACCAACGGAAATAGTCACCCTGTCTGGACCCATTTGCACTACCAAGTGTCTGGAGCAGCTCATGTGGAAACAGAAGTTCAGGACATCCTTGCTAGTGATTTTTATGACAAGACTACAGCATGGAAAAGTGGAGGCCGGGAAGAAACTGAGAGAAAAGGACCGAGAGGGCAGGAGAAGTATAAAGGATTAACACCAATATCTATTGACAGCATTAATCAGCATTTCTCCTAGGTCACCTGATCCCTCAGTCTTCTATTAGCCTGGAGAACTGGAGGGAGAGGTTTTTTTCAGGGTAGAGATTGTTGTCAGGTGATTGTATCAGTAACACCATTAAGTCTTCACTCCAAGCGCTGAAAACTTTAGAAGATAATCTTTATTGGTAAATGTATGTGGAAACCTGAGCATTCCCCTGAAATAATCATGTTTATTCAAGTGTAGATACTTGTTTCTGGCCTTGGTCAGAATGGTGGGATATGACAGCTCTTTGTTCAAATGAAGTTTAAGCAGGTACAGGAATGGTTCTTATTGTATTGGTTTTCATTACAGAATCTAGTGTATTTCTAGATACAAAAATAGTTACTATGTCATTAAATAAAACTGGTTTTGTTGGAAAGAGGAGTGATATTAAGTATTTGATTTCCCTTGCTTTGCTTTCTTCAGTTACACATTACAAACCACTCTACAGTCCTCAGATGAAAAGAATGTAAAGAAAGGTAAAATTAGAACTTGGATGTTCATTTGATGAACATATTGTGAGATTGCACAAGGTTTTCAAGACATAGCCAAGATCCTACGTGGTATTTCCGTGACAGTTACCTGAGATAGCAGGGATTATGTCAGGAATTTTGTTTAAGAATGCTGTTCAGCTGTTGTCAAACGGAAGTACTGGAGAGCAGTTTTGCTAAGTATAAATGTGACCATTGTTTTCCTCCAGTTTTTTGCTTTGGAAGTAATAATACCATTGCTGTTTGTGAAATGGGCAAGGTGAAAACGAGGCTTTTGTTTTGTTTAGGTGATATGCTTGGAAATTTTCTAGCCTGCAGCATTAGTCTGCAGCAGATCCCTCAACAAAAAGCACTGGAGAATGACAAAACGAGAATCCATGCAAAAGCATTCACTTGGAAATGTATGGTCAGGGTTTAATGTTGTGCCAGCTTTTCTCAGCCTGTGTTTCTGCAGTACTTATGGGTAGGAATTCAATTCAAATGTACAGAGAGTGTTTTTATAGCTTTTCTTTATCAAATTTTAATGTGCTGTTTTGGCTATATCTCACTTGTTTTTCCTGCAAACCGTGAACACTGTCCAACCCAGATGCTGACTATAGCTCAGAAGAGTAAAATTATTTGAGATCTTGCCCTGCCATAACATACAACTTACAGAAGCATAATAGCATTATATATTGCAAGCTCTGCACTGTATAAAATAAAGATTTGTATTTCTTTTCTGAGCACCCATTTCAGTTTTGTTCTGAAGGCTTTCTCCACATGCCAGGCACTGGAAGCTGCCACTTTGTTGAACGACTGCTCTCTTCTCTTGTTTCCTGACATGTGAGTTTCTGGGTCATATAACCAGCACATGTGGTAGTCACACGATATGAGAGAGACCATTTCAGGACCTGCATAGGCAAATTTTGATTCCTGACAGGCTCTTCCTGCACCAGACCTGACCAGTACTGTCTGTTGTGTGACACCTGATAACCACAGACAGGACAGGCCAACCTCTGCGGGGGTGGCGTAAAGGGGTGTGAGGTGCTGTTCATTGTGGGGGCCATGTGTGGTGCTGGGGCTTGGCACACGGGCTTCAAGGAAGCTGTTTTTTAAATGTGAACACATCAATAAAATGAGAACTTGGAATAAGTCTGCATTGTGTGGTGTAAATTCTATCGTGTTGTTTCTATCAAAGAGAAGCCTTGTAAAAGTGATACAGGACCACGTTTTCTTTGTCAAAAGTGTTATGAAATGTGCTTAGAACAATAACATTGTTTAGCTCATAAGAAACAAAAAGTAACTGGTGTGTGTGTTTTCCCACATCAGTGGGGATGCAGCAAATATCTGAGAATTAAGTGAGCTTTAATGCTCTTTAGCAGATAACATGAGGAGAGCACATTAAATTACAGAAAGCTTGTAAAGGCATTTACCACCTTCCTTGGATGTCTACGTAGGATCAAAGGTGGAGCCAGCTGCTGTGGAAGGTGACATATAACTAAACTTCTTGCAAAGTGGAATGCTGGTACCTCTGTGGGACAGTCAAAGCAGGTTGTCACTAGCATCATACTGGTCACTTCAAAGAGACAGGTCAGTCAAGGAATCACAGCGTTGGTGTCCCCTGGATCTTGCTGTAGAAAACCAATCTTAGCACAAGGAAGTAGTTGCTCTGTGTATGGGAGCTGGGACAAATCTTGTTTCTCCATTATGAAGGAATGCTGTGTGGTATACGTTACAGTAACAGACATAAATACTTCTTATACTCCATTCTGAATCTGCATCCTCGGCATTACTGCTACTCAGGCAGTAATTGCTTCCGAGATTTAATGGGCAGTATGGACTTGCTGAGGGCACGCACGAACACCCACTGCTTCAGGAGTACTCCTCTTATTTCCTACTTGCAATGTCACAGCGCACCGCTAGGAGGTAGTGCCCACGTGTGTTTAACTGACACAACTTTTGCGCTGTTATGTTAGCTGTGCAGTGGAAGTACGAAATTTGGGGTGAAATGTGATTATACAGTCTGGTCTGCAGAGGGCAGAGCAACACCGCTGTGTGTAAACTTCAGGCTCCTGCTTCACTGCTAGAAGCTCATGCTTGAGGGTTTTTTCCGGAATAATGAAGGTGTACATTCAACTGGACAAGGCTTCTGGCATTTGTCTCCTACCAGTGTGGTTATAAGTGGGGCAGCCAGGCCCGGGCAGCTCTACTTGATTTTTGTGCAACCTCATCCAAATGGCCCTCAAGTGGTCCTTGACCAATCTGAAGCAGATTAACTTTTTTAGCTGTCAGCTAAAGCATAAAAAATTGTGTGTGTGTATGTAGATGTATTGTATCTATGTTTATCCTCTAACAACATCAATAGAAAAATTGCTTCAGGATTTACCTTTCACCCTGAACAAATTAATTTTCTCTGAAAAATGTTGTTAAATAATTTTGGTAAGTAGAGGTTGTGTACATTAGGATCTTCTCATGTTCAATACAAATACAGCACATCACTCAAAGATGTGAAAAACAGCAGATCTGAAGAAGGAAATAGTAAAGGCCAATATTAAGAAACACCAAAAAGCTGTTTCTGTCTAAGTAGGAAAGCAGTGTAGGGCAGAGATGCTGCAGGGCAGTCTGAGAAATGGCATGAGCATGGTCCAGAGACCTGCATCCTTCAATTCATTGTCCATGAGCCGTGGCAAAGGTTTTGGTGAAGTCTCGTGCTCTGAACTCTCTTCTGATTCTTTGGGGATCCAGTAAGTGTGAATGTACAAAGCTGATTTCTAGTGGATGGAAGTGTATGTGATCTCTGATAACCAGTGAAGTTGTGTCTCTTTCTGTAGAAGCAATGAGGTGCTTTTAACTAGAAGCACAAACATACCTGAGCCATGGAAATAGAGTTTGCTTATTGCACTGGTAAAATAGGGAGTACCATCTAAATTCAGCCTAGTTACACTATAGGTGAGAGATCCCTGTAACACTTCATTTTTCACTTCCTTCATTCTAATAGGAGAAACAGTTGAACAGAGTTTAGTAGAGAAAAGAGGAACAGTCAGGCAGAGTAGCACACTGAGAGAGAATGCATAGAGAAAGTTTTGTGGAAATGTTTTTCCAGGCAAGAAACAAGCCACTGTTTTTTGCTTGCTTCTAAACCAAAGGCAGCACACCTCAGTGAAAGAAACAAACTTCAGCATGCTGCAGGAAGCAATTCAAATGCCCACAATTTGCCAAAGGCAAGGGCAGAACTTCATATAAGAGGTGTCCTTTCTAGGAGTGTTGTAGGATTGATATTGGCATAGATATAAGAAAGAAATTCTTCCCTGTGAGGGTGCTGAGGCGCTGGTACAGGTTGCCCAGAGAAGCTGTGGCTGTCCTATCCCTGTCAGCGTTCAAGGACAGGTTGGATGGGGATTGGAGCAACTTGGTCTAGTGGAAGGTGTCCCTGCCCGTGGCAGGGGTTGGAACTGAGTGATCTCTAACGTCTCTTCCAACCATTCCAATCATTCTGTGATTGCAATTCCAGGGGCTGGCCCAAAGGTCGAATCTACCCCCATCCACTGCCTTCAGGGTTTTCTGCAGTATTTTGAAACCTGTTTCCTGGTGATAGGTTTTAGATACAAGAGCTAAGATAGTCAGATATTCTATTTAGATATAGGAGCTAAGATATTGAGGGCTGCTAACATCCTCTTAGCCGGCAGTTTATAACTGTTAATTAAATATAAGCAAATATTCTTGAAGCTTCATGAAAGTTTAGTGAAACTGAAACCCTTAAAGTCTCACAGCTTGTTCTAAAGATCTGGGAGGCAGAGAGGAGGAAGACATTTTCATGCTGGTCAAACTAACCTATAATATTCCAATTCCAGGTACCTTAAATACATCTATTTTATAATGTGGTTGTCTACAGAGGAAAAAAAATAGTTAACTAGCTTTTGAACTGTGGTAGGATATTTATAAAGTGTCCATGGAATTTTTCAGTCTATTTAAAAGCAAGCAATATGGCCTTACTCTAAGGTGATGCAGTATATGTGATAGTAGTTAAATACAGTGAGCATAAATCTTTCAGCTAATGCAAAGAAGCTTTGGGATAGTCAGCAATCTGAGTGTGCTTGGAAGCCCCTGTCCTGGCTGGCCCCATGTAAACAGCATTCACAGGAAGGGGGAAGCAGCCACCAGAGACAGGAAGGTTGAATTTAGCATCAAACTCCTTATCAAGGCAGAGCGGGCTGCTCAGGATGCTGCTAAGAAAAAGAGTACAAATTGCTCCAGCAGACAGTGACAGCTGCCTGGCCCTTCCTGGGAAGACCATTCACATGGAGGTAATCAGGGTACAATCTCGTGTGTGCAGATGGCTTTAGGAAGAGATTATATCCTGGGGCTGGTTATCCAAAATAATGCTTACCATGGTGTATTATGCTCTCATTCAGTCTCAGTTACCGTCAGTTGCAGGAAGAGATTGAGCTGCGGCTGAAGTAAGAGGGTGTGTGTCTCCTGGAAAGAGAAAGTAAGAGTTATTATTAGTCTTATTAGCCCTAAATAAATATAAGCCTTTCCTGAATCTTAATATTCACTGCAATATCTGGTTTAATTTTTAGATTATAGGTTTTATATCAGAGCTGGCACACCTCTAATTCCAACACTTCGGAGATAAAAGCGGTTGCAGCATTGTTTTATGTGCCTCAAATCAGTGAAGCCCTTGTTTACAAGTGGAAGATAAGTGGTTCCAAAACATTCTTTGCCATGTAATCGGTTGCTCATTAACATACGACACCAAGTTTCCTTTTGATTTCTGTGTATATCTTGGGCAATTCATCTGCCCTGAGCCTACAGCGCAGCAAGGCACCATTCCATCAATGCATGTTTCTCAGTGGCTGAAATGAAGTTAACACAAAATTGTCGCATCCTCTGCATTGATTTTTCTATGAATGACGACTCTAATTTCTCCTGTCTTCCTGTCCTGGGTTCAGCAGTAGCAGTCATTTTTCTCCTTCTTGGTAGCTGGTGCAGTGCTGTGGTTTTGACTTTCAGC
>JAOEHY010028064.1:5505-20293 GCA_025447955.1 Psilopsiagon aurifrons | reverse complement strand
TCCCCTGTCCTGTCCCTCCATCCCTTGTCCAAAGCCCCTCTCCAGGTTTCCTGCAGCCCCTTCAGGCACTGGAGCTGTTCTGAGGTCTCCCTTTCAGAAGCCTTCTCCTGTCCAGGCTGCCCCAGCCCCACTCTCTCAGCCTGGCTCCAGAGCAGAGCTGCTCCAGGCCTCGCAGCATCTCCATGGCTTCTGGATTCGTTCAAGCAGGCTCACATCCCTCTACTTAGTAAATAAGTATTTCCTGTCAAAATGTTGTGTTTTGGGTTTTTTTCTTGGCCAGAACATTGTTAATTTTTCTCGCTATGTTGATTTTTCTTTGCCCAGCTTAAATACTTGCTTTTGATTAAGACTGGAAAGAAACCCTACTTTTGCCTGTCCTGCAGCAGTCCCTCATAGGAGGTGCAGCCCAGCAGCCTGACCCTGCTTTTCTCTCTACTAGTGTGGGTGAAGGCATCTCCCTCCTCACCCTGGGGCTGCACAGCCCTGAGGCAGCAGTGCAGGGAAGGATGCTGGTGTTTGACCATGGGCAGGGGAGACGCCCAAGGGACAGCTGAAGTCCAGCTTTAGCGATGCTCTGCTTTGGTTTCTTTCACCAGATTGAGAGCCATTCTCAGGAGAGGCTTCTTTCACCTCTTCTTCTGCCTTAGAACAGCATTTGATCCCAAGCCCAGCAAACAGAGCGGGTGCAAAGGCTGGAAGAAAACACACGGTGCTGCACCAGAGGCAGTGGACTGAGATAACCTCTTCAACTGCTCCCGTGAAGACTGTTCAAGCCCCTCTGTCAGAGTCTAACCATTGTCAGACTTCTTATTTAATGCTGCTATAATAGGAAAGCATTAGGGCTCCTTTGCTGCTGGGAAAAGTCAGCAGGACCTGACTTCTTGCAGGAAGCTGTGTGTGAGCATGAGAGCAGCCCAAGGCAAAGGCACTCACCTGTCCTGAGGGTGCACATTGCTCTGGTTAGAGCCTTGCAGTGCAGACATCCAAGTGTGCCCCAGCCCTGCTGCCTCTGGGGATGCTTTAACCTGATTAAAACTCAGGAAGAGCTCTGACCTTTTTGCGTTGCTCATCCATTAACAGAGTCCCAGCCCCTGCTGCTCTCACTGCATTACGGCTCCCTGGAGCCACCTCAAACACACCCAAACACCCCCATAACCACACACCTTGTGAAACACAACCTACCACAAAGTGCTCTGGTTTTATCATCACTTACAGATGTGTGTGCTACACGCAAACCCAACACATCGCACGCACCTCCTGCTCGAGGGCACCCAACACCAGCTCGGTTTACCCTGGCATTGCACACATATACTGAACACAAAGTGTGTCCTCATGGCATTGGGGTTGTATTTCATCTGTGACCTGTGTGTGCAGTAAAAGATGAGCTGGGCAAGCAGCTCCATGGGATGAATGCTGCCTCCAGCCCAGCTTTGCTGCTGGTCCTGGTTCAGCTGGCCCTTGCTGCAGCAGGAGCTGCCAGCTCAACACAAAGACTCCTTGTAGTCTGGGGCTGCTGTGGCCAGACTGAACTGCAGAGAAAACCGTTGTGTCAGTACTGACCTGAGCCACACGCAGAGCTCCGCATGCATCCAGAAACATGTGAGTCCGTGTGATTCCTGTATGTACATCAGTAAGAGCATATGTGCCCTATGCAGTGTAGATAAAGCCATGTGCAAGCTATGACATGCTTCATACATGTGTGCCTGCACACACATCACATTGAAAACCTCTCTGTGCAGCCTCTGGCACTGGCTGAAAGGCATGAGCAGGTAAGGCTCTTAGGGATGGCCAAGGTATAGAAGGCAGACCCCAAACTGACCCTAACCCCCCAACTGTGGCAGAGGTTAGAACTGGATGAGCTTAAAGGTCTCTTCCAATCCAAACCATTCTATGGTTCTGTGATTTTAGAGGTGGGACTCGGTAACACATTGGTGGCTAACAAGCAAGTGTGTGGAAAATAGCCCCAGGTTTCTACTGTACATACTAGTAGGTGACAATTACCACTAGATATTAGCTGGCCAACAGTGGTAAAGTGAAAACCAGAGGGAAAAGGTAGTTATCACTAATGACAGTGGCACTGGGAGGCTGCTGTCTATCATGTTATGCCCAAGGAGGCTGAGGCAGGAGGCTGGGGCTGCTCCTGGCTCCAGGGCCACTAACACACCATGCAAGGGAGCCAAGGTTTCACCCAGGCTTCTCATACTTGATGTACACGCTGGAGCAGGATTAAACTAAGCAAGTCTAGGACAAAGCTGAGTGTGCAGGGGGCTGTTAGGAGTCCTCCCAGTCCTTGGAGGTGTGAGTACATGCATTTAAGGCTCTACATGCATTTAAGGCTCTTTAGCTGGAAAATAATGAACAGGAACCTCAAATGTGTTGTTCTCAGCACAATCACCCACACACCACTCAGCTCCTCACCAAACAAAATGAGAGCAGCATTACCTTATGGTAATTTGGGGTACTGACTGTTGGTGCCCAAGTATTTAAGGTCTGCAGGGCCAGATGAGGTAAGTGCTGTTTGTTCCCCCAAAACCTGAGCACTTAGAGAAGGATTCTTGCTGGATGCAACGTGAAGGTATCAGAGCTGCCTTTTCCTTTCTGTCTCCCATCAGGAATGCTAAGTGAGGCAGAAAACATAGTGTAAGATCAGAGGAGAACAGGGGTGAATGTTACAAAGACTTGGACACTGTGGGAATCTTTGCTGACACTTTGATACCTGGTGATGCTGAGCCTGTGACAAGCTGCGGATGCTGGTGCCGCTCTGAATCCTAGGGAAAACACGGGAGACAATGGGAAAAGGGTGATGTCTGATAGCACCAGGCCATGGAAGAAGTAGGAAGGGCCCTAGGGCAGATGGCAATAGACATGAATAAGTGTCCTCTGTTACCTGTTTTGCCCTCAGTCACTCCACTGAGCCTGCTTCAAGCCTCACTTTGCGCTCCCCAGGCTGCCTGCAGGTTGTATGCGAGGTGAGGTCAGGCTTCCTTTGCAGTCAGCTGTCCTGGAACAAGGAGATGGCAAATAAAACCCCAAATGGTGCCTGTTAATCCTGTCTGTGTGTGCCAGTGACCCGGCTTTGTTGTTTAACAGCCAGCAGCTCTTCCTCTGTGCAGTGTTCCCTAGACACTGTATACATAAACCCTCAGCTCCCCACAGATCAGGTTCCAGCAGACAGGGATCCAAAAAGGCTTTTAGAAGTGGGATTTCTGCTGGCTCGCTGGCTATTGATTGGTGCAAGGAACAAAATGCTCTTTGGGCAGTGGGAACCCACATATTTCTGTATCTTTAGCAATAAAATCAAACCCTGGCTCCTGAAGTGCAAAGCACAGTCAGGGCATTGCATGGCAGCCTCTCACTGGGGCCTTGATTCTGACTTCTCCTTCTAACAAGAGGGTGATCAGAGAGGATTTTGTGATGAGAGATGTGTTTATTGTTTGAATTTGACTCTGCCGGTCTCTGCTCCCTTCTCTGCTTCCTTTCCATACAGCCTTGTGCTGGACCACAGCAATGTGTGCTCATGATGCGCCTCAATGTCCTGTTGCAGAGCATGAACCCGCAGGAGCAGCACATCGCACTCTCCAAAGGAGACCGGTTTGCAGTGGAAGAGCTTTGCTCTGCACTGGTGTGATGGGGATCCAAGGCCAGACGGGATGGATCTGTCCGTGGATCTGTACAACATTCAGGTATGGAAATCAGTTCTCAGTGGAGCTTGGCTGTACAACCAGCAAAGCAGAATTGTGTTGTGCGTTAGGGATATATCCTGTATTATCCTGGCATGCTCCTCTACATATGAATGTTTGGGACGTGAGGGTGCAGCACTTGTGTGCATTGCTGTGGGGAACGGCAGAAGCTTTCAATGTGTCTCTGGAGCCTCCATAGACTTCCTGGGGCTACTGTGGTCAAAGGAGAGCGGCTCTTGCTTCCCCCACAAGCGACTGGAAGAGGCTTCCGAGGGAAGTGTTGGAATCACTGCCCCTGGAAGTGTTTAAACATGCACATGAGGCCTTAATTACATGGTTTAGTGGTCACTCCTGGGGTAAAGGTTGGACTTGATGATCTTGAAGGTCTTTGTTATGATTCTATGACTGGTAGGGCTGTGCTGGAGCTACACTGCAGGTACGAGATGCTCCAGCTTGCGCAGCTCTGGGCTGGTTTATTATTTAGGGCATAGCCTCAGAAAACAGGATCCCAGAACCAGCTGGGTTCAGGAGCTGGTATTTAGTAATTTGATTCATTCTTTATTATAGATCTATATTAATTTTAATTATTTATTTTTCAAATACATTTTTCTTTTTATTGTATTTATGCATTTCCCATTCAGGTATGTGCTTAGTGCAGGCGGTGGCGTTAGTCGTGTCAATACCAGATACTGAATCTGGTGTACTGCCAGTGCTAAGAGGGCAAAGCTAAGGCTGAACGTTCATCCCAAAGTCAGCACTTCCTAGTCCTGGAGGCCTAAATCCAAACCAGGAGCCACTGTGTCTTCAGGAATCTGTACCTTACATTAAAGTGCCACAATAACTCCATCCTCAGCCTACAGATGCTCAGCTATTCGTGGCTATCAAGGGTCTGGTTGTCTACCCAGCACTGTTGACTGAAGTCTCAGAGAGGACTGGCTTGACCCCATAACTGTCCTCAGATAGGTCTCCTAGGCAAGACCTCAGATAAATGTCAACACACAATGCCATTTGTGTGTTATTTTTCCTCCAGCCCAGCAGACAGAGCATTAACCTTTGGAGGGATGGGAATGAACAAGTGTTCATTCAACCCTTGCGTTCATTCCTTACTCTGCCTGATTTGGCTTTGGGAATAAACCTGATTTCCCCATATCCTGAAGGGCAGGTGACTGGGAAACCCTTGATGGCAGCTCTGTTTTGTCGCCCAAGGCAGGGTCTCAAGCCCTACGGAGGAGAGGCGACTTGCTGCTCTTAGCTTGGAGGCTGCAGTCTAAGCCCTTCTCCATGGTCCCTCCAGCTAGCTACCTTAGCCGAACACCAGCTTGCTCTGCTGCTGCCTTTACAACCTCCTTGTGTTGTAAAGTGAGTCCTGGGAACCTAATTCTAGGCTGTGCCTGTCCATGGGTGGGAAGACACCTGGGAGATGGGCATTGCCTTGCAACTGGTCTACTTGTGAGCATAGCCCTGCTTGCTGCTCACTGCAACTACATCTTAGCAGCAGCACATGGGAAGCTGATGGTGAGGCAGGACAGTGTGCAACTGTTTAAGCCTTCCATGGATGCTCAAAGCATCACAGAGAAGGGGAATGGTTTCAAAACCATCTCCAGGTCCTGGAGCTCACAAGCATCTTGTGAGGTGCTTATGAGACCAGGTTTGGTCTCAGTCAATGGAGATCTATGGTACATAGGCTATGGAAAACATGGGATTGAGGAAAGGTACAGGGTTTTGAATCGCTTTTTAGATTTATAACCCTGTTGGTTCTTAAAAGCAGTTCTTCCAGTATGTTGAATACCATGGGCACAATGAGGGCTCAGGAGGCCTAAGGCAAGAGAGAGGATTGCTCTTTACATACAGGCTCAGCAAAGCGATATCCTGATGTAAGAGGATCAGACACCTGGCTCACTTGTGCATAGAGGATTTGGAGGCACTCGCCCCTGCCTGCTCTGCACAGATCCAGGATGCGCACAGCGTTAATTATGTGCAGGAAAAGGTCTGAGACTAAACAAGGAATGCATCCTGGTTCCTTTTCTTTATTTCCAGATACAGCCTATATCCTATTGAGTACAGCTAGGTCAATAGCCCCAAGCACTTTTCTCTACACAGGAGGACTAAAAACTTGTTTTCAGAACAGAAACTGAGTCTTGTGCAAAGCCAAAAGCTGGGATTTATAGATAGTGATAAATCTCTCTTGAGCTATCATGAGAAAATCCCAAGAAACAGGGGGTTGGATAAAGTGCCAATCTGGAGTGTGTCTGGGGAACAGTGGGGCTCTCTCAGCCACAAGTCTTGCATTTTGAGTTTGTGCCCCTCTTGCAAAGCCTACACTTTGCATGTTTCTGCTCACAGCATCATGCTTTCTTTTCTACTCTACAGCTGCTCCCAAGGGGCCTCTGAGGATGCTCTGCAAGGATGAGGATGCTGGAGGAGTCCTGTCACCCCTCCAGCTGCAACCACATCTGGTGGTGCTCCCCTGTGCTGTGGATTCATCCCCTGCCATGCACCTTATGCAGTCCCACTTGATGTCCTGTAGAAGAAAGCCCTTGCATGGTTTTTGAGGTAGGAGCCGCATGTGCGTTGTGCAGGGAGCTGCCACCTCTGCCCATGGACACCCATCCCTCCTGCCCCTCTGCCCTTGGGAGATGCTGGTTTGGGGTCACCAGGCAGCTGCCCCTGGTAGTTTTGCTGTTTCAGCAAAATTGGGGTTGTGTTGCAGGGACATCTTCACCCCTACACTGACGTGCTGCCAGCAGGCGCACATATAGACTTTGCTATATATAAATGAGCAGGGTCAGAGCTCTATTTTTATCCTATATTTCCCTTGCTGTGCATTTCTTGCCACTGATTTCTAGTCCTGTCTTCTGGCTGCAAAAAGTCCTGTGAGGAGTGAGGTCTATCAGTGCCAGGATCAGAGTGGGGAGACAGGGGAGAAAACCTGGCAACGAGACATGCAATAGGACATGCCCCAGCACCTGGGCTAAAATGTCATGAATAATTAGGGTTAGAAAGGACCTTAAGGTCATCCAGTTCCAATCATCTACCTTGGGCAGTGACATCTCACACTAAACCATATCACCCAAGGCTCTGTCCAACCTGGCCTTGAACACCACCAGGGATGGAGCATTTACCACTTCTTTGGGGAACCCATTCCAGTGCCTCATCACCCTCACAGTAAAGAACTTATATCTAACCTGAACTTCCCCTGTTTAAATTTGAACCTGTCACCTCTCGTCCACATTCCAGGTGAGGAAGTCTCCAGGACAATTTTCAGTATTTAGAGCATTTAGAGCCAACCACCCTGTAAAATGGAGGCTCAGCAGCTCAACTGTACCACAGCCAACTGCTGGTGCAGGAGGGAGTGTTGAGACGAGCTGGGCATCACGAGACACTTGTCCCATCACATAAACCTCTCCTGCAGTACCAGATAAATACAGGTTTGTCCTCTCTAGGGCTGAGCTTTGCTTTCTCTTATAGCTGGAAAGGTTGGGGAGGACAGGGGAAGAGCAGCTCATTTATCTTATGCCAGTATAAGATGCGTTTAGTGCTGCATGATGACTCCTTATGCCTCAAACATTATCTGAGAGCCACCACAAATGAAGTGCTGCTTCTGCTGTGGACCAGGAGGACGCAGGGAATACGCTTTCTGCATTAGCTTTCCATCTTCCCAAAGGCTGCCTTTGGAGGTGTTTGCAGTAGAGCTTGTCTGTCCTTGCTGCTGTTTAACCTGGCTCCATGGGGACAGGAGGCGGCTGACCTAAAGCTGGAGAGGAAATACTGTTGTAGAGGGAAACAGATAAGGACAAAAGGAAGGGCTTGGCTGCGGGTGGCATGGGAAGGGGATGGAGGGACAGCTTGGGGCAGCTGTTTGGGTGTACGTGCTGCAGGCCAGGATGAGCTCATCATCTTTCTTACCCTCTTTCATCATGGGCTGAGCTTAATGCAATCGCCCTGGCTCGTGGATGGTGACTGGTGGTAACTCATGTCACTGTAACTCTGTTCTCAGACCCAGCTCTTGCAATCTGACTGTAAATCTTGTTCTATTTGAGGATTGTTTTTTCTTATTGCCCTGGCTCCTGGCAGACTCCTGTCTGGCAAAAAATCTCTGCTTTTGCTTTTATAACACTTTCCGCACTTCCTGTCTATGGAAAGAAAAAGCTTGGAAATGGGATTCCAGTATTTCTTGGTAGGCTGGGAATAGAGAGGGGAAATGAATCAATGATTAAAGAACAATCATGGCTTTCTAGAAGCTTCTTATCAGGAGAAGTCGATTTGGGAACACGGGGGCCTCACTGAAAGGAAAACACCATCGACTGTTCTCACGGTGATGGCTTGTAATCTGCAGGCCAACTAATCCATCTGTGTTAGTCGAGTGTCAGGAGTTATTTGTTGTTGTTTTGGTTTAATGCATAATCATCCTGTCCTTGAGAAGCTTTTCCTAGAAGCTCCATCAGGTGCCACAGTACAATTTTAGCTTGTCTGCCTATTCCTGCTGTTCTTATTTACAGGACTTCAGCTGGTTTTAGTGCTTGTCTCAACACAAAGTTTGTTATCGGAGATGTGAAACCTCAGTATCAGTTTAGCTGTTTTTCAGCTAAGCAGTAAGGAGAAGCAGCAGTAATGCTCTCCCCCAGGAGCAGAAAATGCATGTGGGAATAGCACAACCCTAATACACCCAACAGCCATGGCAGCATTCCTTAATAAAGTAGGTTTGTGAACTGCTCTGATTGCTGCCCAGGTCCATAGTCACACATCAGCCTCAGGAGCTGACAAAAAAGTCAATGAGGATGATGCAAAATGGGTCTAATGTTAAAAATGCTATAGCTTGGTCATGACTAGGAAAAATGTGGATGCCAGTGTGATATAAAAGCATCACAGCAGTAATAGCACCAAGGGAGAAATCTCTAGGTTCACACTGAAGCAGGCTCCATGGATTTGGAACATGCAAGGCAGGGAATACCTTCTGATCATGGCTCCTTTGGAAAACACATCTCAGTGTATGATCCATGCTTATTGCAGTGGCTTTGAAACAAACCTTTGTATTTACCCATTTTATGAACCATGCCTTTTTATGAGTTTTTACCAATCAGTTGAAAGGCAATGAAAAACTAACAGCATTTTGCATTTCCTAATCTTTATACAGGGGTTAATATGGGTTTCTAAGCAGGAAGAATGGGTGTTATATCTACTTCTCATCTGGGCCATGATTCCCTGAATTTTGAGTACACGCATGACAGTGCATCCTTCTACTGCTCTGAATTGCTTTTCAGTTCAAGAAAGTTTGGAAGGATGCTGGTAGATCAGTCAATGGAGCAGAGGCCCATGAACTCCAGTGCAGAGATCCACAAGCTCAAATCTATATCAAAAGGGGGTACACAAGATCATTTCAGCAAATATCAGAAGGAGGAAGATACACTAACCTAACCCGAAGGAGAAGAGTTAGTGAGCAGTGTGTTGGGATAGTTGACACAAGGTCTACAGGCCAGAGAGACCATGGTGGTGACAAGGTGGGGGTACAGACCAACTGCCTCAGCAGATGAAAGTGGGATCTCCGTCTTCCCCTTTTTAGATCTATGCAGGATCTGGTGGCATTGTCCCATCTAAGAAGCATTAATCGGAGAGCTGAGCTGTGACAGCTAACCCTGATGACAGCAAAAGCTCCTGGACACAGCCCAGAGACTCTCTCTGCTCCCATTTCAAAGCATGGCAGAACTCCCATTGCTGCTGTCAGCTGCTGTCTTGTAGCAGCTGAATGAGCTTTTGGAAACCTTGCCCTGCTGCAGCCACCCAGCTTGTCTTCTAAAACCACTGCCTCAATTGTTTCTCCGCTCTGCTCCCAGCTCCTAGCAGCATGAGCTCACCTCCCCCTGCAGTTCGACCATTTAATCACCTAGAACCATAGAATATTTTGGGTTGGAAGGGACCTTAAAGCTCATCTAATTCCAACCCCTTGGAATGGGGAGGGTCACCTTCCACTAGAGCAGATTTCTCCAAGCCCACTAGAGCAGATTTCTCCAAGCCCCATCCCACCTGGTCTTGAACACTGCAGGGATGGGGCAGCCACAGCTTCTGTGGGCACCCTGTGCCAGCGCCTCAGCACCCTCACAGGGAAGAATTTCTTCCTTATATCCAACCTAAATCACCCCTGTTTAAGTTTGAACCCATTTCCCCTTGTCCTATCACTGCAGTCCTATTTAGTGATTAAAAATGGTAGTGGGAAATTGGCACAATCTGCTAACCCATAACACTCTGGCACCTCCCTCATGTTCAGGCAGCAGTGAAGGAAAGATCTGATTTCCAAAAGACTGAGAGCAGGATCATGCAGAGTGGAAGATGGCCAGTGCCTAACTCCTGATGTATCCCCTCCTTATGGTCCATGGCGAATCTGTGCTTTTTGATGGACATGGTGGCCAAAGGCCAGATTCCCTGTGTCTGCATCATGGGGAAGGGAATGGATGAAGAACCAGATGAATGCTGAGTTTGAATTTTGGCCAGGGCCTGTTTGCTGCCCCCATCCCAAGTGCTAATTATAACCTGCCTATTCTGCTTCGGCCAGGGCAAATGACAAAGTGGGGTGAATCCCAAAAATAGGCAGGCCTCAGAATAGCCTTCTCCACATCTTCCTGCTAATGGCATCTCTGCAGACGACTGCTTGTTCCCTTCCAGACAAGCTTTCAGAGGCTATTTGAATCCATTTTTAGTTACAAATAGCATTTATTAGAGCAAGAGAGGGCTGGTCGCCAGCTCCTTCACATCTTTGACACCCCAGGGGGGAAGTCTATGGGAAATAACTGGGTGTGCTCCTACTGCATGGTCCCCTGCCCAAGGGATATGGGGACATAATAAAGAAACATTAATCTGATGGAGCAGAGCCCAGGAACCAGTGCTCTGCTAAAGCCAGCGATTCCTCTGTCATCAACACTTGTTCCCAGGAATCAGAGCTCTTTTTCCTGTCATCAGTGGGGATGTTTTCAGACTCAATTTAGCAATCATTCGGAGGCAAGAAGCAAGGTTGGCAAAGAGGTTACAGAGCCATTCACTTCTGAATCACTGCTTGGAAAGTGACCCTGGATAATTGCATCCCAAAACCCTCAGTGATAGTCACCTCATGGCCACTTGGTGGTCTCTGATGAGTTCATGATCTCCATCGAGTTCATAAATGGTTCAGTGGGTTCAGAAAATGCCACACTGAACACTCACTAGTTGGCATTCTCAGGGAAGCAAACACGGAGCAAACCATGAAGATTAAATTCCCCCTTGCCCTGAAGGCATTTTGATAACTGGCAGTGTCTGGGCAGCTTGCCCTACTGCTCTGCTTCAGTAATCTGTACTGGGCTCTGGGGCTGTCATCTATCCCCCGTTCTAAATCAATTTTGAGATACCTTAGGAATAATGTGTGTGGTGGCCAGTTGCCTGATTTCCCTGGGCAAGGGAGAAGGGGCTGAGAGAAGGATGGAGGGTAGCACCCGAGATCTTGAGAACCGACAGAGATTGGCATAGGAGAAATATAGGAAACATTGCTACATTGGTGGGGAAGAAATGTTTTACAATGAGGGCGATGAAATCATAGAATGGTTTGGGTTGGAAAGGACCTTGAGATCATTCAGTTCCAACCCCCTGCCATAGGGGCACAGGCTGCCCAGAGAGGTGGTAGATGCTCCATCCCTGGAGACATTCAAGACCTGGATGTGGTTCTGCTCAACCTGATCTAGTTGAAGATGTCCCTGCTCATTGCAAGTGGGTTGGATTGGATGAGCTTTGAAGGTCCCCTCCAACCCAAACGGTTCTATGATTCACTATGTCTTGCTGTCCTCCAGTATTTGTCAGAGTGACTTTGAAGACCACTTGCTCCAGTCTTGATCTATTGATACTTCTTGTATTCAAACCCAGGCATCTGAAATGCAGATCAGAAGGGTTCATAAGCAAGTACTGTGCAGAAGACCTGTTGAGCATGTGACACATGAGTTTTGGATCCATAATCCTGGCCAAATATCAGCATAATAATGACAGATTCTTTGCTACACTGGGGGAAACTGTTGCACTTCACCAAGAATACAATGCGACCTGTTCATTTTTCTCTGTCTCTTGCCACCTGAGACCCAATTATATACTTTCCAATGTGCAAAATTCATGTGTTTTGCCAGCCAGAATAAACATGTCAGGGTAATGCAGGAAATGACACAATGCTGCTAAGTTTTGGCTTCTTTATTGTTTAAAAGGGTAAAGCCTGGTAGTAACAGAACTGACTGGATATGTTAATGTGCAGATGGAAACAAGCCTTTAATGAATATTAACAAACCTTATTCTCCCTATTTGATTTCCCTGGCTTGGTGAGAGGAAAGGAGGTGAGCAGGTAGCACACATTCCCAGTTATCACAAGTCTGAAGGCTGGGTGGACCATCCTTGTGGCTTTTGTTGGCCTCCATCAATGCACTGCGCATTTGTAGCCTGAAGACACCAATAAACATGACTTACCAGCTGGTGACATAGTTTCAGTGCTAATAGGGCAGTTCGACTTTTCCAATGGAATACAGCTCCTTTAACTTGTTCACAAACAAACAGCAGCTCCTGGTACTCTCCTTCATCTGTTTCCATAGATGTGTTTGGCTGTCGAGTGGGGAAGTCTACACTTTGCTGTGGGAAGAGTATGGGATGACTCACTCTGCAGCACTGAGCTGGGATGCTTCTGCTCGCTGCCTCCAGACTAACTCATTTATCCTGAAGGTGGAAGAGTTTTGGTCTGTGAATGTCACCATCCTTGTTTTCTCTGCTGGGCTTCCCCCATTTTTTCTAGGGGATCTTGAATGGAAAAATTGGATCTGCCTCCTATAAATGCTCCTGTGGTGATGCTGTGGTCCTGGGTGGGAAATCCCGGCAGCATCTTCCCTCTCACACGTCCAGACACTGCACCACAGCAGCATTCCCAAGGCATGGCAGGGTCCAGGCTGCTGAGAGCAATGGGGCTGGTACCTGCAGGCCCATGGAAGGAGCAACCCTTCCTGGCTCAGTGCTCTGCTCTCCTGGCTGCTTCTCACCTTGCTGCCCTGCCTGTTGTGCAGCTGGAGCCCTGCTCCTGATTCATGAGTTCAATAAATATCCATGTTGTGAACGGAGATTAAAGTGTCTCCATCTCAGGTGCCAAGGATGCAGAGAGCCATCCAAATGGTTGCAGGGGAAGCTGGAAAGGCCACTTAATGGTCCTAGCAGTAGGTTTGAGTCACAGAGATGCCCTTCCACCCATCTACTCCTGCTTTCACAGGCTCAAGTGCCAACTTCCTTGTCACAGCTATTCGTCCTCACTACAGAGATGGATTTACTCTGATGCAGGTTTGCCATGAAGGTCAGTTTTAACACATGTGTTATGTAGTAAAGCTTGAGCACCCTCATGACTTCTAAAAGCTTTTGACTAGAGAATAAACCTATCTTTTTTATCTTGGCTCTGCTGTATTCTCTCACCTGTACTTTCAGGGATAGGTGCTGCTCCTCCCCTAGTGATGGGGGCATTTAAGACATTGAATATATGTAGTGTGTTTAACATTGTGAGTTGAAGAAGTTCTGCTTTTCTGCACAGAGGAAGGTCATAACTGATTAAAATTGAATGAATTAAAACCAAGTATTTGTCGGAAAACTCTTCACAGGCCAAATGAGAAGGGGTTACGGATGAGCTTCCTCTTTCACTACCTCATCTTCTGCAGCAGGTCACTGCCTGTGTTGCTGTGTTGAGAAAATGCTGAGAGCAGACTGTGAAAAGAAGGGAGGAAGCAAGCAGGGGCTTATCGAATAAAGAGGGAAGAAAAGCAGAAATGAGGCTTGAAGACAGGAGACTGATGGAGAATGCTGCTCCTTATACCCACAGAGATGCAGATACAAAGGGGAGCTCTTACCTGAGCAACCAGAGTGATGTCTGTGTTATCTGGGGGTTGTATTGGGTTTTGTTTTGTCCTTGACACATGCATAAAACCAGGGGCAGAACTTCTCTCCAAAGCTTTGCATTGCAGTCTGGCAAAGCAAAGATTCCTCCTTATCACTTCCCGCAATTCCCTTGGTAGAAGCAAATTCCCAAGGCAGAGGCAGTACATGGTGTGTACATGTACTGGGGGTGGCAGTGCAGAAATGAGCAAGCAAAGCACTGCCTCTTGCCCCAAGCACTCGAACATGCTGTCCCAGTAGCAGACACACGTCAGAGGTGGGGGAAAGCATTGCTGTTTCCCTACCAGGCCAGAGCTGCCTTTAGTATCTGCTTTCCCACCCTCTCCATCTCCACCCTCTTGTCCAGGGTAATTGGACAGAACGCTGTTTTGGATGGCCTTCAAGAGACCTTTTAAGGGTGTGGAGTTTTGCCTTTATAGCTGCAATTTACTGGTAAAACTTGCCTGAATTACGCAGCCTTTTTACAGTGAAATGGGTTCAAGAACCTCTAGTTTTGGTCCACCTCTAAACAAGTGCAAGAATTACTGCCTGCTCCTCTGATGCTCCTCTGTGGCCCTCTAACTCACCACGGTTGTCAGCTTTCTGTGCTAGGTAGCTGTTTGGTGGCAGGAACAGTGAAAGAATTAGGACTATTTAGTCTCAAACCCCCCCAAACCTGCTTCTACAGCATCAGTCCTCTTGTTCTGTCACAACAAGCCATTAACTGATGCTAATGGCCTGTCCTGACAAGCCATTAACTCACGTACCATTAACTACCAAGACCAGATTGCTCTTGGAACAGTGTGGTGAGAAGCACACAGGCTTTTAGAAGGTGACTGATCAGGAGAGAGCAGGAGGTAAATGTAACCACAGAATACAAGGGGCACTGAGGAGCGTGTGCCTGTCCTGTTTACACTTTGAAGTTTTTGTGCACAATATGTTACAGACATTTAAAATGCACATTCCTTGAAGAGCTGTGCTTGAGAAACCACTTGCAATCATAACAAGGACTCCAGCTGACCTGTGGATATGTTAAGTGTGGTAGAACTCCTTACTCCAATATATCTGTTTATATCAAGCTTGTATGCACTCTCCTTTTGTTATATATACAAATTCACATGGCATTGGTCCCAGGGAGCTTGTGATCTCAGCTTAGCAGTAAAGGATGCTGATGGTGGCATGGGTGGGGATGGCTGGAAAGAACCCCG
>JAOEHY010028063.1:0-13437 GCA_025447955.1 Psilopsiagon aurifrons | reverse complement strand
GGGGGGGGAAGGAGCCCAGGGTGGTGGAGCTAGAAGGGGTTATATAGGGCGGGTGGTGCGGGGCTGCTGCAGAGCTTGGTGGCACAGGGGAGACGGCTCCTGTTCCAGCACCATGGGCTGGATCCTGCAGACCCTCTGCTTGCTCCTGCTCATCTCCTCCTGCCCCTGCGCTGTTATCACTGGGGTAAGTGCCGCTGCCATCCCCAACCTGGAAGAGCCCTTATTTATTCTGATTGTCTTGGGAATGAAGGCAGGAATTGATGCTTTTCAATGCTTTGATTTGGGTGGTTTTCCTCAGTTTATTGCCTGATTTTCCAGCACATGGATGCTCTTCCCACAGCCAGCCCCAGCCCGTGTGAGTGTAAAGTCACACCATTGAGCTGCTCTTTCTGCTTCTCAGCACTGTATCAGCCCTGCATGTGGGAAAACAGGGCAATTGAGGAAGTTTTCCAGCAGGGAAAAAGTGCTATATCTCTATAGGCATTCCCCAGAGCACATTCCCAACTGGGACGAGCACCCCAAATTGTCTTCCTCCCTCCTAAATTTAGAGAAATGATGGTGAGAGAGGGGAAGTGTGGGGATGCAAAGGGGAGCGGCAGCGCTGTGTTAACAGGCTGCTGGGGCTCAGCGTGTCCCAAAGCTCAGTGCTGCCAAGCAAGCACTGGACCGAGGTGATGCCCAAAGCAAGAGGAGCAGCGAGTTTTGGGAACAGGCTTTGGTGATCCTTCAGGAGTCCAGATGCTGGTTTCAGCAAAGCCAGGCTTGGATGAACCCCCGCTTTTTACCCTGGGCAGCAGAAAATCTGTTTAAAACAAAGTGTTTGTATCCCAGCTCCTCTCTGCCTCCCAGCTTTTTCCAGTGGGTGGGAATTCTGTGGTTGGCTTCGACTGGCTCTTGGCTCCTTTTTCCCCTCACAATCAGACCTCTTTCTTTCAAGCCTGTGATTCTCTTTGGCTGGATCTGCCCAACCTGGAGCTGCAAAGCCAAGTTGGGGGCAGTCACCTCCATCCAGGGCCAAATCGACCTGGGCTATCATTCCCAGGGCTTAAATGGCTCATTTTGAATAACCAGAGAGAAGAGGCTGGATGTGCAGGTCCTGGCTTGCCTGCAGCCCCTGTCAGCCCCCATCAGCCCCCCTGACTTTGCAGGTGAGGGTCCATCATTGCTGAGATTTGATTTGTAATAGTATTTGGTTCTTGCAAGGTGCTTTGGGTGCTCGAGGAGAATTAAATTCCCTTCAGGAAAGGGCAGGCTCTACAAAACCCCTTATTGCTTCCCTGTGAGAGGGCAGCATCTTAAAATCATGTTCTTTCCATTGCCCTCATGGTCTTTTCCTCAGTTGCCATTCCTACACCTCTTTTTCCATATGAGCCACAGACTTGTGGCTGAGAGCTCCTCTGATAGAGGTACCATAAGAAGGGGGTGATCCCATTTGGGGTTTGGATGAGCCCCATCAGTTCTTCCTGTGCCACCCTAAGGAGAATGGGTTGGAGCAGGGGTTGGGTGTGCAATGAGCTGCTCTTGTGATGGCCAACACAGCCTGAGGAGCAAAATGGGATCTGTTTCATGCTTGAGGTTCCCCCATCCGCCTCTTCTGAACGTCCTCATGGGCTTCCGGGTGTAGTGGTGAGCTGGTTCAGCATTTGCATCTGTGCCTCAGTTTCCCCATCCCAGGGGAAGAGGTTTCTGATTTCCGTTTTCCATCTGCCTTGGGTGGAAGAGGCTGAGTCATTGGCATGACTCTCTATTAACAAAAAAAAAGCCCCCCAAATGGGCATTTGCTCTATTTAGCAGGTTTTATAGGCTCAGATGGGTGATGTCTGTACGTGATGGACAAGGAGTTTATCCTCAGCACTGCCGCTCTAACTTGGCACCAATTCTGCTTATAAGTTGGGCAGCTGCAAACTTTTCCACTGTGTGTCCCAGTCCCACATGCACCAGGGATATTCCCCTTCATTCTGCAAACCCCAGCGCCGCAACCCCTGCTCTGCCCCAAAACCTCCCCACCTCAACCCTAAATGGGAGAGCTGGGAACAACAAACACTTCTCCCTCAAATCCCCAGGCAGGGCTTACACCCAGGGGGCATTTCTCCCTTGGCCCCTTCCAGAAGTGGGATAGGGATGTTTTCCCAGGAGATTCCACTCACATCATCCCTCTCCCCAGGCCTGCGAGCGGGACCTGCAGTGCGGCAGTGGAACCTGCTGTGCCGTCAGCCTGTGGCTGCGGGGGCTACGGATGTGCACCCCCCTGGGGCAGGAGGGGGACGAGTGCCACCCCTTCAGTCACAAGGTACCAGCATGGGGATGCTCAGGGGGGCTGGGATGGGGGATAAGGACTGGGAAAAGGGGGTTGGTGTTGGGTGGGGTGGATTTGGGATGAAGCACTGGGCAGCATCGTCAGGAACTGTAGTGATAGGACAAGGGGTGATGGGTTCAAACTGAAACACAGGAAGTTCAGGTTGGATCTAAAGCAGAAGCTGTTCCCTGTGAGGGTGCTGAGGCGCTGGCACAGGGTGCCCAGAGAAGCTGTGGCTGCCCCATCCCTGGCAGTGCTCAAGGCCAGGTTGGACACAGGGGTTGGAGCAACTGCTCCAGTGGAAGGTGCCCCTGCCCATGGCAGGGGTTGGAGCTGGAGGAGCTTTAAGATCCTTTCTAACCCAAACCATTCTATGGTTTCATGATCATGGTGGTTCCTTACCTCAGATAGCATTCATAACAACTGCTGCCTGGACAAACTTCCCTGCTTTCAGTGTTCCACACTCATTGCCTACATGGCTTTCATAACATCCTGCACCTCTGGTTTTCCTTTCAAGGGGCAGATTTATGAACAAAGAGTGTTCAGATGTAATGCACATTGCCTGAACAAATGTCTGCTAAAGGAGTTTTGAGAATTGATTTGATGTCAGCAAGGTCCTCAAGGAACAAAACAAAGAGATGCTTCATGGCAGGACAAGTAGGAATAAAAGAGCTGGTTTCAGCCTTTGAAGTATTTTGAGCACCCTCCTGCCTGTCTGTTCCAGCCTTAATCCTCAGGATGCCCCATGGGTGCTGCAGACCTTGACTCAGAGCAGGGACTGAGCTGCCTGGCCCTTTCATTTCGAAGAAAAGCACAAGCCACGCTGCTCCAAATTGAGTTGCAAATGCTCTGCCAAGCGTGGAAAAGCCAAGTTAATGCCACAGAGCTGCCCCAGCGCCATGATTTCTGTCTGATAAGAACCCCCAGCGCACTGGGATTAGCCCAAAGTGCGATGCTGCTGCAATCCCTCATTGGTGGGGATTTAGCAGCAGCATCCCAGCCTTGTGGGGAGCATCCCACTCCATGCTCTTGTATCGATTTAGCATGGTGGGAGCAAGATTGAAGGATGCTGAGGCTCCTGCTCACACAAGGAAGGAGCGAAAGGTTTCAAAGGGATCAGAGATTCATTGCAGGCATTTCCCAATTAAACCTCTGAGAAGAGCCAGGGATTTTCTGAGGGCTTTGATCCCATTTGATAAGGTTCTGGCTGAGCCCTGATGTTCTCATCTCTCCCATCTCTCTCCACAGGTCCCTTTCTTCGGAAAGCGCCAGCACCACACCTGCCCCTGTTTACCCAACCTCATCTGCTCCAGGTTCCTCGACAGCCGCTATCGCTGTTCCGTCAACTTCAAGAACATTGATTTTTAGGGTGATGCTCTTTGTTCTCCCTCCATGAGCCCCCAGCACCCATTTCTTGCCCTCTTCCATGGTCATTGGGTGCCCACATAGTGCCAGGCAACCTTAAAAGTGCTTTTCCAAGGTAGAAAGTATTGTTATCAACTGTATGTTACATGGGGAAGCTGAGGCACAGTCAGGCCAAACTGCTGTGACATGTGCCTCTGCCCCAGCCTGGAGCAGATTCTGACTCCAGCATCCTCTGGATGGAAGGACAGTGTGTGTGTGCCAAATGTCTGTGACCCCAGAAATCCCTTTCATAAGGGATTTGCAATTCCTACTGGATAAATCATTGCTGCAATGAGAATTCCTATTGTGATATTGCCCAACCATGTCTTCTCCCTGTGTTTCTTCCCTGGAAGCAGCTCCTCAAGCTGGTGATGAATGATCTAATATAGCCTGCAATTAAAAGGAGCCACTGTCAAGTAGCTGTGGGGAATTAAGGAATGGGTTTTCCCAAAGTTCCAGAATGCAATGTGTTTGGCAGAGGCTGAGCCAGGGTGCCAGATGTGGCTCTTCGGGATCTTTGGCCTCAGCATCAGCCTGAGGCTCAGGCACCGTATGAGGTGTGGAGGCTTGTGTCAGCTGAATTTGAGAAGAGAACGGACTACTCGAGTTACCTTACTAATGAAAGTGATCCCAGACACGTGCTTTCAGTTTTCCCCTTAAACATATACTGTGAAAAACTTGTGTATCATCGCTTGGGCTTCTCTCCTGCTTCTTATAGCAACCCCTGGCAAGAATAAATGCAAAGAAATAAATAAGAATAATCAGCATTTCCAGCTGATTCCCAAACAAAATCCCTCAGAACAACCTGATCAGTTTCCTTTTGAGCAATGCTTGAACACAAAACTTCTTCTCGGGCTTTGAATGTACTCAATGCTACCCCTGGCAAGCCCTTGGGGTTTGGTGCTGGAGCTGTGGCACCCCTCTCTGCTCCGTTCGGTGGGTTTGGTGAGTTTGAGTGGATTTTGGTTCTAGAGCAGCAACAGTTTCTATTTCTAAAGGCCCCAAAGGCCCCCAAATGCTTGTGGCAGACACTGGGTTATTGTGGGGAGTGAAGTGACTGAGATTTGGTGTTTGATGCTGGGTGAAAGCTGTCCTGCCCTTGTTTCTCCCTCCAGAAATACTCACATTTGATGACCATAAACCCCTGCGATGACCAGGTTCATTCTATTTAGGTGGATTTTTGCGGATCAGAAGTTTTGCTGCTTCTTTACAAAAGAAGAATCCTGCAGTGGGGATGCTGCAGTTGCCCTGGCCCATTGCGCAGCACTGGGACCATGGTAGAAGTGTTTGGGGGACACCAGGGGTTGCCAAATACAAAGGTATTCCCCACAGCAATATGGGGGTGGGGGGTGGGGGGGAAGAAGTCAGGAAAATCATAGAATCCCAGAGTGGATTGTGTTGAAGGGACCTTAAAGCTCCTCCAGCTCCAACCCCTGCTGCAGGCAGGGACACCTTCCACTGGAGCAGCTTGCTCCAAGCCCCTTTGTCCAACCTGGCCTTGAACACTGCCAGAAAAGCACAATATTTCATAACAGTGTTAAAAACATCGATAGTTTCATGCTTTGTGTCTCTTTTATTAAGCTGATTACTTTGTGCCCTCCCATCATGAGGCTTCTACACATCCACAGCTGTGTATGTGTGGAAGTGATGTCTCATTTCAGTTTCCATAGTTTAGAAAAATCCAGTCACACTTAGTTGTTTCTCCATAAAGAATCTCTATTCAATGCCCCTTTTCCAGTAATGACCCACTCTGTGCTATGAGATGGCCTGAAAACAACAGCTAATCCTCACTTATAGTCATTACTGCTATGCAAAACCACAACCAAAACCTGATACATTTATCTGATGTTCATTTTCCTTCACAATGGTCAAGATGGTTCCTTCTCTAATTTGGTTTCATTGCTTTGGTGCAGCAGATTGACAAGGAAATTACCTCCATCCATAGAAAACCCTATTAAAAACTGAGTTTGTTTGTTTCCTCCTCTGCAGCTGTAGTGAACACACTCAGCAGGTGACCAGGAGAGAGATCCAAGAGTCCAATAGTCCTTGCTGCTGCTTCATTTCTCCTGTGCTGAGGGTTAAGGGGCTATTTGCATTCTTTATTGATAGATGAGGCTCCATCACTGATGGGGATGGGATATTGCTTACCTGATGTGGACAGGGATGCAGAGGGAGAGATCCAGAGGTCATACGGCACTGGGTCACACCCTGTTGGAGGGTAGGAATCCCTCACACCCAAGCACAAGAGGGACCCAAGCCTGGATTTTGGGCAGATGGGGCTTTACCTCAGCTCCATCACAGGAATTTTCTCATTGTTATGAGCAAGAAGTGAGCCTCATGCAGTGGGAACTATGATTCTGAGGGTCATCAACACATGGACTGGCCCCTGTCAGGATGGACAAGACATAGCAGAAGCATCCAGGGGCTGTAGCTGTTCTCTCGATGAGTGGAATAGGAGAGGGAAGCCATGCCCTTATTCCAGGCAGGATCAACAGCCCAAACGCTATTATGAGACAGCTCCTATACCCTCATGGCATGTCTATCCTGCACCGGTGCCAAGAGTCCCTGGCAAAAGCCATCCTGCAATGGGCTTCCTCCATGAGAGCATCCCTCATGGCCAGAGCATCCCTGCCCACATCTGCGTTTACACGTGCAATAAAGAAACAAACCAGCTAAAAGCTTCCAAGCAGGAATTAGAGAGAGGGAAACACACATTGGGACTGTCTACATCCCGGGAAATGTCTATCCTGGAGTGCCATCTCGTGGCCGCGGTGCCAAAGCTGTGCTCCTGGACGCTGGGGAAGCACAGAAATAGCTGCCTAGGGGCAAAAGGATGCTCCAGGGCTTGCTTGGAAATAGCTGCTCAAAGGAGGAGGGAGACGCTTCTAACTGACAGATACTTCACCTGTGACCAGAGTCCAATGTGCTTAAGGGATAAAAAGCAGCCAGGGCATCATTCTGATAAAGCAAAGAGGGTTTTTTTTTTTATCTTCTTTTTAGCTTTTTCTACGGCAGCACAGAATTTCAAGTGGGAATTCAGCCAGTGTGTGTGCCGGATGACATGACAGATTGGCTCATTAGGGCTTGACTCAAGAATAGCACAGTTACTAAGAGACTTCTATGGATTTCATTGAGCTTTGAGCTTTGGGCCTCTATTTAAGAAGGTGCTAAGCTGCAAATTGTGTGGGATAATGGATTTTCTGGCAGGTTTTTATCAAGCACCAGCTGAGTGTTGGCACTGGGTATTCATAGCCTGGTTTTCCTCCTCTTCACTTTACGATGAACTAGAAAGAAGCTAATGTGGCTGGAGGGGTTTAATGCCTCTGACCCTGTCCTCATAGAATAAATCAGGGATGCCCCTCAGACCTGGACCATGTGAGCTGAACTTCTGGGGAAGCCCCTGCAGAGTTTGTCCTCAGCTCACGCATCTGAAGAGCTGGAGTTCTGGAGCTCTAGAATGTCCTATGTCTCAACCCAGCCCCATGATTTCCAGCACGGAGCAGCACAAAGCCAAGGACAAAAAGCTGAGTCCAAATAAACCAAATTTTCTGCATGCCAGACTTTGAAGCATCTATCCTTTTATTTGAGAATAAAGTTTACAAGTTAATAAGAATCAGGTTGTTCATCCATCCATCTATCCATCCATCCACCTATCCACCCCAGCACCGTTCCAGTCCCTGTTTGCTAGGGGAGCAGAAGCAGTAAAAATGAGCTCATTGCTGACCAGGCTGAGCTCTAAAAAATATCAAAGAATGAGTAAATTCAAGCTTTCTGGAGGAAAAGCAGAAAGAACCTGCTGTGAAATAGAAGCAGTGACATGGCAGAGCTGCTAGAGGAGATTGAGGGATGAACAGAGTGGAGCTGAATATCTCAGGATGCTGCTTTCCAGCTGTGTCCAGATGTGCTTCCTCCAGCTGTCCCCACAGATGATGAGAACTTGAAAACAATGGGAAGGAGATGAAACAGCTCTCAGAGCTCCTGCTCCTGACCAGCATGACACTGTGGGGTTTCCAAGGTGAGGAAGAGGACGGGGAAAAGCTCATGAAGAGCTGGTCAAAAGGGGTATTTGTCTCTCCTGAAGGAGTTGTGCTGGTCATGACCCAGATCCATCTCTCTGGGGTGCAAAAGGCCTCATTGCAGAAAGCCAGCCCACAAAAAAACCCAACCCAAACCCCAAATAATAACCCTCCTGGTCCAGGATTGAGTGATTCCTACATGGGGAAAAATCCCAGCAAGCCCAAAGTCATGTTTTCCAACAGAGCAGGAATAAACCCCAAATATAAACCCCATCTTTCACCACTCTTTTCTGAATGAAACTGCAAAGCAGAGATGCTGGCACATTGTGTAACAATCATATTGAATCTTTAGGAGATGAGACATCGAGTATAACAGATGTGGGATATAAAAGCGGATGTGTAGACACTGCTTGAGAAACTGTGATTTTAATGTAGGCAGAAACATCAGCAAAAGCCAAGTGAAACAGTGAAGCTGGAACAAAATGTTTTCAGAAGGAAACCTGCTGGCATTAGAGGGAATGGCAAAATGAATCTGGTGCTGGTTTCTCCCTTCAGAAGTGCTGATGGAAATGTTCATGGTGCAAAGAACCTCAAGTGCCTTTTCACAGTGGGAAGCTGAGCCATCAGGATATGTCAGCCTTCATTGCTCTGTGCCCCATTTCAGCAATGTAAGTGACAATCAAAGCCACAAGGGCTTTGCACACCAGCTAACCCCTGAGTCCAGCATTTGTTGCAGGAGAAATCCCCTTCCCTCTCTCAAAACGCAGCTTTCCCTCAGAAATTCTATTGAGCAGTGATGTCCTGGACCTTCCTTGGTGGCTGTGCCACCATGACTGGTCACCATCCCTCTCCTCCTAATCCCCTCACCTGGCTGCTTGTCTCCATCCATCAGTGCTGTGCCAACACAGTGAAGCAGGCAGGAAGACCAAGAAACTTGTCCAGCTACAAATATAACTTGTAATTTTTTTCTTTTCACCAGCGCATTTTTCAGCCAGAACATTCCCAAGTCTGGGAATTGGTCTAGAGAGCCCCAGATCCTAAGTGATGGTTGGGGAGAAACTATGTTAAATGGATTAAAATAGCAGAGAGCTGGACCCACCTTCATCCAGTGGGGTGCCACTGAGCATTTAATGTCATTTTGCCCTTGTTTCTCCTCTGATAAATGGGGGATTTCTCTGTAGATGGGGAGCTCCACTGTGAAGCTATGGACAGAGAAGGTAAAAGCAGAGGATCATCAAATGAACAAAAACCAGACCGATGGGCAGGGCAGAGAGATAAGAAAGATGGTGTTTATTTGAACAGCCACAGGAAATCAGAGATTGAAAAATGCCTAGAGAAAAAAATTAGAAGAAAATAAGCAGCAGCACGTTTTGTTTTTAAAAAGAAAGAAATCACAGCATGCAGATGAGTTATTCCTTATCCAGCCAATCCCACCACACAGTGCCCAGTCCCATCATGGCCTCAAACATCATTTTTTGGCCTTGTCTCGAGGGTAACCCCCATTGGTCTTATTGAGGGACTCCATGCTGCCATTGCCTGTCACCACGCTGGTGAGGATTCGCTCCACCTCTCCAGGCAGGATTTGCTTCTCTTCATTCTCTGTCTCCCTGTGGTAGAAATAGTTGAAGTTCGAGACGATGACAGGGACAGGCAGTGCAATGGTCAGTACCCCTGCGATGGCGCACAGAGTCCCCACGATCTTCCCACCCAAGGTGGTGGGACACATGTCTCCATAGCCAACAGTCGTCATCGTGACCACGGCCCACCAGAAGCCATCAGGGATGCTGGAGAAGTGGGACTGTGGTTCATCCACTTCTGCGAAGTAGACGGCGCTGGAGAAGAGGATGACACCAATGAAGAGGAAGAAGATGAGCAAGCCCAGCTCCCGCATGCTGGCCTTGAGGGTCTGCCCCAGGATCTGCAGCCCCTTGGAGTGCCGGGACAGCTTGAAGATACGGAAAACCCTGACCAGCCGAATGATCCGCAGGATGGCCAAGGACATGTTCTGCTGCCCGTTGAGTTCGCTCTGCTGGATCAGCTCGGTGGTGAGTGTCACAAAGTAGGGAATGATGGACACGATGTCGATGATGTTCATGATGTTCCTAAAGAATTCGGTCTTGCTGGGGCACACGATGAACCGGACAAACAGCTCGAAGGAGAACCAGATGATGCAGGCAGTCTCTATGACGAAGAAAGGGTCTGTGAAGGTACTGTGGGCAAGCAAGGTGTCCGTCAGATTCTTAGAAAGCTCCTGGGTGGACTTAAACTCCCTTTCCTCCCTGAACTCTGGCAAGGTCTCCATGCAGAAGATGATGATGGAGATGACAATGACGAGGACGGAGACCAAAGCTACACCCCTGGCTGCACTGGAGCTTTCAGGATACTCAAAGAGCAGCCAAAATTGCCTATGAAAGTCATTAGTTGGTAAGAGGGTCTCAGGGTCCCTGATGAACCCTTCATCCTCCCTGAACTGGTCCATGGCTTCATCACCCAGCTCATAGAAGGTGATTTCATCAGCAAAGACGTCAATGGGGACATTGGCCGGGCGCCGTATTTTCCCACCAGACTGGTAGTAGTACAGTATCCCATCAAAACTGGGCCTGTTCCTATCAAAGAAATACTCATTCCTCATGGAGTCGAAGTAGCGCATCCTCTTTTCCGGGTCCCCGAGCAAGGTCTCAGGGAACTGGTTGAGGGTCTTGAGCCGTGTCTCAAACCTCAGCCCAGCGATGTTAATGATGACTCGTTGGTCCCCCTCATCCATACCCACCCTCTCCCCCACCAGATGCTCACTGAACTCGGCGGAGAACCTGGAGAAGATGGTCTCATTGTTGGCGTTTTCGCTGTTGATGAGGATGCGCAGGTTGGAGAGGAGGTTGGCGCAGCTGGGGTGGCCTTTCCGCGACTGGCTGGCGGGGCTGAGGTCATTTGAATAACAGGGATCCTCCACAATCTGATCAGCGTTATCAAAACTGACTAGTGCCACCTCCATCTCCTTCCAACTGGACACGTCCATCATACACTAATCAGATTATCAGCATAAATCCCCGGATCGGATGCCGGCAGCTTGCGTCTTTCCCACGCTATGAGGATCTGCAAGTGAACGGACAGGGAGACAGAGCTGAATTGGGCAGATGCATCACTTGGCTCAGCTGAAAGGAATAAACCAAACCTGAGATCAGAAAACCTTGCGTTTTTTAATGGAAGCATTCATTTCATTGACTGCCAAAAGCAAGTTGTTCACCTCTGGATCCTTCAAGCCCCTTTTAGCATGGCTTCATTATCATCATGAAACCTCCCAAAACCATGTACGGCACCCAAGGGTAAAAGGTCAGGCAGCAGCAGAGGGTGGGGGTGAACCCAAGTGTCCCACCCAGCCTTTCCCTGCAATCCCAGCCCTGCAAAGGAAGGGATCCTTCAGACATGTCCAGTTGTGGATCCAGAGCTTGGAGCATGATTTGGAGGTGTTAAACATGGGAGATATGGTTAGCAGCAGCCTTGCTGCAGCTGGGAGAGGCACTGATTCAAACCCCACAAGGTCCTTGACATGTTCCAGATGGGTCAATTGGCATCCAGAAAGCAATTCCCAAGCTAGGAGCCATAGTGGGATTTGGGGAGTGCAGCCCAGGAGGCAGGCAGGTCAGGAGGAGAAGGACATGTCCACCAGCTTTGCAGAACCCCTTTGATCTGTGTGAAAAGGGCTATGAGCTGGGGTAAGAACCCCTCATCTCGATCCAGACTTTGGGTGGGCAGAGGATGGGGTGATGTCCTCCAGAGCATTTCTATGCCTCCTGCATGGTAGATCTGATATTCCCAGCCATAGGAAGGAGATGAGGACTAAACACTCAGATCACTTGGAGAGCATCTTTTGGGCCACAGAGTGGATTTTCAACCAGACCAGCTCCATCAGCAACAGACACCATGTCCTCAAATACTCCTGGGCACACGTCTCCCCTTCATGCTGCTGTTGTTGTACTGAACTTGAAGGCAAAGGCAAAGTCAAAGAAAAGCCCAGGGACCAGGCCAAGTTACAGAGCTGGGAAATTACCTTTCCTGCCGCAGGGAGAAGCATGAAGAGAAATTAGATGTTAATGAGGAATGGTTCTGGGGAGAATTGCCCCAAAATGCACTTTCCAAGTTAAATCCAAGCCCCTGATTTATTTCCTTTCCAGCTCTTTTTCCTCAGAAATATCTTTTCCAGACAGGAGAACTGCCAGAAGGACCCCCAGAGCTGCTCTGTGTGACGGTTATCACCAAGGGCATCCCTGGCTCTCTTCCCCTGCCAAGTTCAGGGACTGGGAATGAGCAATTCCAAATGCCCAAGAATAGCAACACAATTTAGGCCATGTCTGCAAGGAGAAGCTGTGGTGCTGGGGTCGGTCCTGTGGTGAGGATGCTCTTTCCGCTTTCCCCAGAAGCAGACTCATCCCTCCTTGCTGGTGCACTGCAGGTGGGGTTGGGTAGGACAAGCTAGAAACCCAAATCTGCTGCAGAATTAGATGGTAACATCCTGGCTTGCTACAAATCCTCCCTCTTCTGTTCTCAGCATCACAACTCCAAAAGCAAAAATTCATACAGGAGTCAGGACCATATCCCAGACAAGGGCTCAACCTCACTCTTTCCTTAGGAGAGCCATGAAATTCTGGATTTGGGGACAAATCCTACAATTTATCATAAGGTCACATTTCTTTGCTTAAAATTAAGCCACGGAGCATGGTTTCTCTTAGGCATCCATCCCTATAGAGCTGCTTCTGGCTGGTTTTGTGACAATTTTCCTACTTGGACACATGTAGAGAGGAGTGTTTGGGACAACGGAGCAGAAATGAAGCCTGGAGGAAGCTGAGGCAGTGTGGGTTTGCCCCCCAAAGGAACCTTCTGCAAAGCTGAGGAGCCGAAATGATTCTGAGACCAAGTCCTCCAGCCCCAGTGATGTCCTCTCGGGGATGCCCACAGTGCAGCAGCTCTCCATGAAGCTGGATTCACCTCAGGCTTAACATTTCCCTGTTGAGAAGTTGTTGCGGGCAGGATGAGATGCAGCATCAGAGCAGCGCTGGATGCAGAAAGTGCAACACAACCTTGGTGGGGAGACAGCAACCAAGAGCTGCAGATAACCCACGTTGCAGCCCCCATGTAGCATCAGGAGGCAGGCAAAGGGATACTCAAGTAAGACCAGCCCAAACAAAGCTCTTTTGAGGGGAAAAACAAGCATTAAAGGAAAAAGGAAAAGCAGCACATACAGAATCACAGAATCATATCCTTCCCTTCTCATGTTCTTAGCTTTAATATAAACTCCCAAAGATGGCGTTTGAATCAGAAAAAAAGAACCCATAAAGAAAAATAGGTTTCAATGAGAATGGGAGTGTTTAGTGTTGAGCTGATGGGTGAGGTGACCTGACCCACCACACAACTCACCACACTCTGTCCTGATGGGGCAACCCAGAGGGGACCATGTGCCCAAGAACTCCTCTCCACAGCAAAATGAAGTTAGAGCAGCTAAAGCTGACCGTGATACCACATCCTAAGGCAGCGCCGTGGGATGATCTTGGTACTTTAAGCATTAAATGTGCTTAACTCTTAATACTGCCCACTGGCCCCGCCGGCAAGAGAAGTTCCCAGCCCTTGCTTGGTAGGATGAAGCTTTTGGTCACAGAAGAAATAGTGTTTATCTTGAAATGTGGCTTTGCTCTGGAGCCTCCATGCACATCAAACTGAGCCCCCCCC
>JAOEHY010028062.1:0-84204 GCA_025447955.1 Psilopsiagon aurifrons | reverse complement strand
GGCACAGGGCAGGGCATCACCATCCCCCCTGGGCAAAGGCTGCCAGCCTCTGCTGACCCCGCGCCACGGCTCCTGCCTTCTCTTCTGGGTTTCTTTTGCTCTCTTGGCTCCTCTCTGGGGTTTAGGAAGAAGCAGCCTCTGAGCTTCCCCCTTCCTTTGCTTGGGAGCCTGCAGCCTCGCTCTGCAGGGGCGGTGGGAGGTTCTCACCTCCTTCACATGGAGCGGGGACCAGGCAGGGGTGATGCCAGCAGAGCAGCTCTGGCGCGATGCAGATACCTCCATCTGATGAGTAAGGCTTGGCCTTGCACCTCGTGTAATTTGGGTTTTGACAGAGCTGGGGTAGCTGGGGCTCTGCCAGCGCTGCCGTTTATCGCTGCTCCTGACGTGAGATGTCTATTTTAACCAGAGACCAGGCAGCTTCTGCCCCGCTGCAGGCAGAGAGGAAGCGAATGTGCTCAGTTTAGAGATTGTCTCGAGTCTTCTGCTGGTTCAGCTGAGTTCGTCTTGTAACTATTGCCATTAGGACATAAGCATCTGGCCAAGCCATGCTGTATTATTTCTGAATGCTTTAATCGATCCCCTAGAGCTATTTAATTTGAAAGTGGCCTTCTTACTGCACAGTGTGTGGTTCTGTATACGAGCAAAAAAGCTTCAACAGAAAGGTTTCCTTCAGATGGGTGCTCAATGCAGTTCTTCAAAGCTAAAACACTCAAACTTTTCCTTTCAGACCAACTAGGGATGTGATTGCATGACTGGGAGTGGGGAGAGCTGCGGAGACCCAAAGAAACTCATTTGCCCAGTGTCCACATGTCAATGTGTGAAGAGCATAATTCCATCTGAGCTGGTAACTCCATATGGGAGTATTGTTTGGAAAAAAGAATCTCACTTAATAGACTGGGTCGTAATTGGTTATTAGAAGAGACTTTAATTGAAATAATTGGCATGGCCACTAGTGCGCTAATTTAATTTGTTATTTGTAATGCACAGTCACAGTGTTTGTTCAAGGATGGAGAAATGGGTATTAGGTGGTGTTCGTATTTCTCAGCGTGAAGTTACAGCTGGTCTCTGGAAAGACATTTATTTGAGCAAGCTATTTAGTCACTGTTCCTGAACTCGGATTTTGAAGATGTATTTGCTTCATTATAGTTTGATGCAATTACACCCACGCTGCTGAGAGTGAAGGCCTCCTCTGACACTTCAGTTCTCACTTCAGATGACTTGAGTGGTCTTTCTAGTCATGTGGAGCAGCTCCACCTCTCTGGCACAGGGACATACCCTTGCTGAGGAACTCACACACATATGTGCATGAGTGTGCTCACCCACATGCTGGCACACAGCAAGAAAGGGGACATTCATCTTTCCTGCACACCCTTTCCTCCCCGCTTGTCTGAAGTTCCTCAAGGCCTGTGCACATGGCAACAGTTCTGGCTCGGTAAATCGGCACCGTGAGGTTTTCCCATGTGGAGAAAAGCTTTATAGTCTCATTCCAGAGTGGAAATCTCTCCTGTTGCTGCCTCAGAGATGTTGGCAGGGGTTGCCATGAGCTGGATGGCTCTGCTGCAGGAGCTACTCATCTGTTGGGTCACTGAAAGTGTTACATGGTGACGGGCTGGTGACAAAAAGAGCCATTAAATCTCATCAGCCTTGTCCAGAGCTGACATTCAACAATTGTTCCTTTTCATCTTCACCCAAAATGCTTTCAAAGCTCAATATTGTCATCGTGTTTGGCTTCTTCCCACACTGTATCTGCACTTAGAACTGCCCAGTGCTTATGGAGAGGTTTATTGCCAGCAGCTATTGTGCTAAAATTGTGAGGAAAACCAATTTCTGGTCAGCTTTTGTCACTGTCTCTAATGGGAGATATTTCTTTCTGGCTAAGAACTTGTAAGTGTGTTTTAGTGCCAGATGCAGTGCTCTGTGGCTGAGAAATATTCGTCCTTCCAGGGTTCAGCAGCATAAATATTTCTGCTTACAGACGTGCACATGTATGAAGGGCGGATGCTTTCCCAATGGTGTGGGTTAACCCCCCCAAACAAACAACTACAGAGCAAAGCCCACTGAACCTCCAACCTTGCTCTCTGATGCCTGGGAGCGTGCCCTGTACAGCCCTGTGCAGGAGTCCTGGCAGGCAGAGCCGTGCAGCATGATCAGGTTGAGCCCAAAAGGTTAATTAAGTAAATCTGAAGCCATTGTTGGCTGTGCTGCAGAAGGAAGCCCTGTGCTGGTGTGCAGTGTCTTCTGCTGTGTCCGTGATGTGCAGGTTCTCCAAGAACAGCTGGTGACGCTCTTTGGAAGCGCATCCAGCTTTGGAAGTAAGCTTTGTTCATCCTGAAGCCATGTGGCAGAGGGCCCTGTGCCAGGCATGGCTGTGCCCTGCTGAATGAAGCTGGCATTCGCACCCCAGCAATGGCTTTGCCAAGTGAGCCCCCAAGGGGCTGTGTGACTTCAGAGGGAGCAAGTTTGGAGAGCCTGGATTGGGCTTTTAGTGGGAGGGAGAAGGCAGAGGAGGAATGTTCATCTCTGCTGCAGGGAATTACGACAGACTGAGGTAAAATGCATGTCTCGAATGAGGCCCATGCCCTTCACCAGCACCACGGGTGGCTTTCTATGTGTTGGTGTGATCCCCCATTCCCTTTTGAATTGAATCCTCCTTCTGAAGGAGGATGATTTCCAAGAGGCACAGTGGATGCTGCTGATCCGGTGGCTGTTGGTGAGCACAGAGGGCACTGAGATTTGCTTTGGGGCCGGATGGCTGCTTTACTTGAGCAACTTCTGAGCTCTGGAACAATTATTCCACCTTTTAAGGCCCTTTTCCTCCTCTAAGCTGCCCTGTTTCCCAATAGCAGATCGTAGGGAGAGAAAGGAGTGCAGTCGAACCTGCTAGTGCAGATATTAATACAGTCATGTTATAATTTAATCTTGGTCCCATTAAACGCACTTAATGATCTGAGAGTTCTTCACTTAGTTTAATGGACACTTTTCCAGATGATGGGGCTGCAAGATCAGACACTTGTTATAAATGTCTGTTTATTAAACTTTCTTCCTAAAAGCTTCTGCCTGGCCAGAATGAATATAAATGGAGAGGATGGTGTTGGCAGCTCAGTCTTAGGGAAATACTGAGTAAAACATTGGAGCCTATTCCTTTCTATTTTTGTGTGTCTCTATATAAGAGATGAGAACAAGCCAAGGCAGGTTATTTAAGGTGTGCTTATTGCTGTAGGTGTATGAGGTGGTCAAGCGCTGATGATGTCCATGAAGTAGCATCTGCTCCCAGACCTGCTCCTGGAGCAGCTGTTTCCTTCCCAACAGATGGTTTGGTCATGGGAGCTGAACCAGAAGCTGAGGAGCAAATAAGACCAACAGTGTATAACAACCTGACTTGACATGCTTTTGGTTCAACTTCTGCTCCTGAGCGGCTGTGCTCTTTCATGTGTATGGCAGCTCGTGTCTCCTCTGGGGGGGAGTTTGAAGGATATTTATGAAGAAGAGGCCCTTGCAACCTCTTTCATCAGGAGGACAGTGCTTAATGCAGTCATCTGCACACCTTACTCCTGTATTTCAGAGTACACAAAGTGGGTAGGCACCTGACACTGTAAAGGACCTTTGCCATTGCGTAACTGCTGTGTTTAAGGCTCTTAGGAACACTGTACCTGGTCATGGTGGTGCTTTGGATGATCCAAGCACTACACCTTCCTGTTCCTTTTAATGCCTTGGTGCTGAGCCCTGCTTTTAGCTGCAGGTGTAAACAACGAGACCCTGTTTGTCACGTCCTTGACAGCCTCTGGGCACAGCGTGAGCCTCAACTTGGGCACTGCACATCACCTGGGCACCAGGGACTCCTGTTTCCTGGCAGAACTTCCAGCTGCAGCGCGCTGTTGATGGGTAAGCAAGTTTTCCACATTGAAGTTAAAATAAGAAACGTACTTGAAGATCAATGGTCTGGTACAACCCCTTGTTCTCGTCCTTCCCACACACCATGATGAGGCTGTCACAGACTCCATGGAGTTCATGCCTGATTTCTGCAGTGCATTGTGAATTTCCTTTTATACGGACTTGCCATTTTCTCTGTCTTATATAATGTATTACAAAATGAAGACAGAGATGGAGAATGGATGGCACACGGTACCTCGCATGATCCCGCGACCCTGGGGAGGGAAGGAAGTGTTATTACTGAGAGACATAGCCAGCAGAGCTGATGGAGAGCCCCGAAGCCCAAGTTTCTGGTTTGAAAATTCATCTTTTCTAAAAGCAATCAAAAGAAATATATATAGATAAAAGTTCTAAGAAGGTTTTTAGCTCACAGAATCATAGAATAGTTTGAGTTGGAAGGGACCTTAAAGATCATCTAGTCCCAGCCCTGCCGTGCACAGGGACACCTTCCGCTAGACCTGGTTGCTCCAAGCTCCATCCGGCCTGGCTAAATGCTGAGGTTCTCCACATTTTAAGCAGAAACTGAGCCATTTAATAAGTAAGCACTGCTTTGCAGTGTGACTGATCATTCCATTAGGATGTTAGTACTTTAGTGACAGAGTTGCTGCGGAAATGTCACACAGAAAAGGCTCCGAGTCCTTTAAAACTGCAGAGTAGGAATCACTTTGGCATTTTAAAAGTCTCTGTGAAATTGCTTCCTGGAGAGCTCTGCCAGGGAGCTCGGGGAGGTGTTTGCAGCAGTGAGGGAGCTGCCTGTACCTCCCGGCTCATTAAACGCCGTAGTTTGTCTCCATCCGGATTGTCACCGGCTCCTGAAGGCACTTTGCTGCTGGGCTGGAAATAGTGTGTGCTGGAAGGGCTTGGGAGAGGCTGCGTGGGGAGGCATAAGGCACCTTTCCAGCTTTTCCTACCCGTCAATCCCTTGGGAAAAGCTGAGGTGCATCGTGGCAGAGCAGGGTGTTCCCCAGAGCAGTGTTGTTGGATGATGTGCCAGAGGAGCTGGGGGTGAGCGCGCTGCTGCTGTCTGTCCTGCCCTTAGCTGCCGGCTGAGGATGCTCAGAGCATCCCTCTTCTTTCTCTGGGCTCAGCCACCTGCAGAAGGAGGGCAGCAAAGGAAAGGTCTTGGCCTCGGAGGCGACCTGTGGGAGTCAGGCCCTTGGGAAGCCTGGAAGGAAGAGCTGCCCTGGTAATTACACCACACAGCATGGAATTACTGCCTCCTCCTGCCCAACAGCCTGAGCACAGGGACGGCTCCTGTGCTGCTGCTCCTGTGAGTTTTGTGAGCAATACCCAGGGATGCTCACAAGGTGTTTTCTGATTCCCATGGGAATAATACTGCACAAGCTCTCAACGTACTTAACATTCTATAGTGCAAAGATGATTGCAGCTGGGAGGCAGCAAGTAGCAGCTGCTGGCAGTGGAGGGCAGTCACGTTGCTCTGTCAACCTGTGCTCAGGACCCCCTGCTCCTCATGGCTGGGTTTGGGTCCGGCCCTGGCACCTCCTCTGAACTTCGCTGCCTTCCTCCCTGCTCCCCACATTGCTCTCCTCCCTGTGCAAAGCCAAGGCTGACTCATGCTCTGGAGAGCGCTGCCCGTCCCTGCCGGCCCCGGCTGCCCGCTCTGCCTGGGTGCAGGCTCCGGCGCTGCTCTCATTAAATCTTGGGAAGCAGATAGTGACCCCATTATGCACTCACCTGGAAAAGCGGCTCGGCTGTGCCTGGTTACTGTGCTCTGCCCGGGGACTTTTCGTGCTTCCCTTGCAGATATATATATATATAGATTTTACCCAAGGGCTTTTAATTTCCTCACTGGTTCGAGCAGCCGTGACAGGTATACAGATACCTTCCCTTTCTGCTCCAGCTATTTTATCTTGTCATCAGCTTTGTTAAGATATGGGAGGAGATTACAAACGCTGTAAAGCTGAAGGGGCTCACTGCTGTGCTTGTAAGCATATGAAATGCACCACAGAAATAGGAAATGTGTCGGAGGTATCGTGGTTTCATAGGGATATCTGTTCAGCATCTGCTCGGGTCTGCTCTACTTCTTCTTCTCCCCGCTAAGCAGTCCCAAGTTAACACACTAGGTTTGCAGCTTGCGTGTTCGTTGCTGACGAGCCACACTTAGCGAGGTAAAAATGGGTTTGCAAAGGCTGCGATGACAGTTCTGGGATTTGGCATGCGAGACTTTTGCATTGCCTTTATATAATGGCTCTTGCCAACGCTCCAGGAAATTGGGGAGTTCCTTGGCAAAGGAGGCCTGGTGTCCCTCCTGTGGGCTAGCCAAGAGGAGAATTGACTGCGGATCTCCCCCATCCATCCAGGGCATACCCATGGGGAGACCAGCTGAGTCCCAGGCAGTCAGAGCAGTGGGTGCCGGGGCTGGTGTGGGCGCTGCTCCTTGCACTGGGCAGGAGGGAAGCTGCAAAGCATGGGTGTCTATTGCTGGGTGATTTCTGAGTTCCTGAGCCCTCTGTTCCAAATGCTATGAAATTGTTAAAATTTGGAATGTTAATACAGAGACCTTGGGGAAGAGGCAGAAATCAAAGGTTCTTCGGGTACCAGACACACCATTTCCCTCTGGGCTTGCAGCCTGCCTGCAAGCTCCGTATGTATTTTCTTACTTTACATAATTTTTCCATCTCTCTCCATCAGCCCAGCTCTTCAAAGGCTTCCTTCTGTTTCCAGCTCTCTTGCTGCAGCTAAATATGCCCTCCTCTCTGCTTTCTAAAGCGCTGCTCTTCCCTGGAGCGCCAGTGCTCCAGTTTATTAGAGGAGTCTCCCAAACTGCTGAGGAGATGCTGGGTGAGGAGGCAGGGAGCTGCTGCCAGGTGCTGCTCAGTGGCACTGCCAAGAGTAAATAGGGGAAGCGAGGGGATAAAATGCAGCCAGTTAATTCCTGCCTGTGTCATGCAAGTCTTTTTAGTGCCTTCGAGCGCCTGGCGTCTGCTGCAGCACCGGTGGCTGCGTGATGGTGTCAGGGAATATTGGTGTTCCCCTGCTCCGGGCTCTCTCCTGTGGGTTTCTTCCATTTGCCATGGTGCTGAGCACTCTCCAGAAGCACGGTGGGGCTGGAGCAGCTCCCCAAGCCCACCCTGGTGGGAGATGTAGCAGGGAGGTCTTTGGAGATGACTCCATAAAGGTGGATGTGGCTGCAATGGGGGCACTGCATGCAGCAAACGCGTTCCAGTGGAGACTCCCAAATAGAAGGGCTTTGAATGGGGTTTTGGCAGTAACCTCTGAGCCCAATTACCATTCCAGCCAGCTGCTGTAACGGCAGAAATCCCTGCACTTTGTGAACTTTGCCTGAAACGCTTTTGATGACAGCTTAATAATAACACTTAGCGCTTGGTACAGAGCTTCTCACCCCTGGAACTGAAACGCTTTACTGCAAAGGGTAATGGCCATTATCCCCCGTGTTCACCGGGGGGGGGGGAGGGGGAATAGCTGGATTTTATTTGTGTGAATAATTATAACAAGTGGAGTTAATCAACTTTTCATATGAATAGTGTTGCTTTTTAAAGACAAACGTCAGGAAAGAGTCCTAGATACAAAGGCAAACGCACAGTGGTGTAGATCCATCTGACGGCTTCTCGGGGAACTCGTCAGTGCCTGTAGTGCAAAGGCATCAACCCTGCCAAGGCAGCGTGCAGAGGGAAGGGAAAGCAGTGGAAGTAAATGCAAGACAGCACAGTATTGACTTACTGGTGCCCTAGATTGTGGTGAGCAAGCACTGCAGGGAGCTGCTGCTTCCCAGACCTCAATGTGTGTTGCTCCCTTTGCCTTTGCCTCTCCAGCTGCTCATAAGCCCCGTTGCTTAGGAAGATTGTCCTTGCTCCTAAATGTCCTCTGGGTCTTGGTGTGATCCATGGAGAAATGGAGAAATTCACTGAAATAATTCTAATTTCCACTGAGATCCTTATATTTCCTTAGCTGGAGGACTAAAAGAGGCCATGTCTTTTTAGGAGCTCTGGCTAAATCACTGCAGGTTGGGCTTTTTTCCCACCTCCCTCTCTGTCCTGCCCTACATCCCCTGTTGCTTCTTGTCCCTCTTCAGAAGGCAGGCTTTCAGGGCTATGTTCTGGTGCTGAGCCCAGGGAAGCAGAGGCTTGATGGTAATGCACATGGTGAATAATAATGCCTCTCTGCACTGTGACTGCAGGTGGGAAAGTCACTGAGATGCTTTCTTGTGTTGCTGCCCTGCTGCTTACAGCCCCTTGCGGGTTCTGTTTGTGGAGATGCCAAGACATGGGTTTACCTGGAAGAAAACTGAAGTTCTAGGAAATCCTCCCATTATCTTTGGCAATGGTTGCTGAGGGCCCCTGCTCGCAGGCACTGCAGGGGAGGGGAAGGCAGGAGCCAGGATCCATCAGATACAGGGCACTACAAGAGCTTAAATGCCATCCACATTTGCAAGTACTTGGAATTGCAAAGTGCTGCTGTGGACTTGCCTGGCCCTCATGTGGTGTGGAACAGTGTGCAGGCAGCACCGGGCTGGCTGCTCGGTGGGATCCACATCTCTTTATGGGGAGCAGCCTCTGGGAAGCCCCAGGTCATCTGGATGCCCATCTCTGTGGACAGCAGGTAGGAGTCACCATCCATCCATCCCTGCATTTCCCGCAGCCTCTTCAGGAAGGGTCTGATCATCTGTGTCTTTTAAACCCTGACTTTCACGGCACACTCATCTCTGAGGAAGATCTGTTGGCTCTCAGCAGCAGCTGAGTGCTGAGGTCCCGCTGCCATACTGGTGGCCATGGGCCAGAGGAGACCTTCCCCTTTGGGCTAATGGAAGGAAAATGGAGATAAGGTTTTTAAATTGACTCTGGATCAATGCAAATGGTATTTTCTATGCACTTTTATTAATAAGTACACACATGCTTGCTGCCCAGAGAGGATTCCCAAGCATCTCCTGTATATTCTAATAACCTCTGCAATCTGAGGTAATCAATGTATTGGTATTGTGTTTTTGACTGTAAAAGGAACTGAACCTCTTTGGATTCAACCCTCTCATTAGCTGCAACCGCACCTGCTGATCAGTAGTCAAAAATACGGGCAGAAGGACCTGTCTTGTTAGGAAAAGAGTAATTTGGGCTGCTCTTGTGCACAGGGAGCGGGCAAGGGGTCTGTGCTCCCACCACATCCCTATGTGGAAGAGCAGCACTACATCCACAGGGATGGAAGGGCCAAGTCCTGCTCAGAAACAGAGGGTGGATCATCAACGTTATTTTCTTCTTTGCATTTTTTTCTTCTTGGCAAATCTGTTATTTTAACTGAAACAAATGTCAGAGGAAAAAATATTCTATTGAGGAAGCAGGAGCTCTGCCTTCTGTGATTTTAACGTCGCATTGGAAAAGAGAACAATTATTAAACAGAAATAGAATGAAATCATTACATTTCCCCAAAAACACTGCTGTTCCCAGCCAGCTCCGCTGAGGAGGATGCTTCTAATGGTGCTCGAGCAGCGCTGCTTTATGCAGCTTGGTGCTAGCTTGGTTGCAGGAGCCTTGCGGAGGGGCGTGGAGTTGTTTCTGCAGGGCTGTGCGTGAGCCTTGGCAACCTCAAAAGCCTTGGCAGCTTCTGAAAAGCTATTTAGCAGAGTGCGTGGTGACAATGTAGGGCATTCCCAGGCAGCAAAGGGCAAACTTCTTGAAACACACTTCAGCAAATGGCTGGGCCAAAGGGGGTTGTAGCATTTGTCAAGGTATTGGTAGTGCTCGAGAGTTCATTGAGCCATTAATGTCGTGCTATTGCAGTTGTTGGGGTCTTGACATTGAAGAAGTGACTGTGGTGGTAATTGCGTGGGACCTCACTTGTCCTTGGAGTTATTAAATGAAGGGAGGTCAGGATTGCCCTGTAAAGGCAGTGCAAGCACAAACCAGCCTGATGAGGAGCAGTGGAGGGTGCTGATCCCTGAGCTCGGTGTCAGTCCGGATGGAAAGGTCATTTTCTTAGAGCAGCTCAATGGGTCCATAGAATCCAGGGGTTCACTAAAGAGGGAGTAGTGCGCCTTAATGACTTTTGAGCTCAGAGTCCCTTAAATTATCACTGTATTTGTATGACTGTAGCCCCTCCTGGAGAGCAACAGCTCTGCTGTGGCTGGGGAATTGTCTTGAGAGATGCTGATGTGGTCGAGTGCAGATGTTTTCTAGCAAAGCGTGCTCTCCTGTTCAAGTTACCTTTTGTGGTGTTGGAGGTATCTTTATGTAGTTGATGCCTTTTGAAGATTTTGACGTATATTTAACTGTCTGTTCTTACAGAAGGCTTTGCACACGAACACTTTCGGGTTGTACTTCAACAGAACAGATTGGTTTGCCAGAATAATATGGAAAATCCAACCCCTTCCTGTTTCATCAACTAGTTATACTGGACTAGGTCATGCTTTATGACTAAGAAGCTGAATAGGTGCTTAAAAGGAGTGCTGGTCTGGAAGGTACCTGGATAAAAGCAGAATATTCAACAATGCAGTTGCAGTGGATTCAATTCAGACTAATGAAAAATCTGCCTGTTTCTAACTCTCATTTTCAGGAATTGGATTACCACTGCAATTGCTGCTCAGCAATTCCCGGCCACCTCCAGCCCCCTGCACAGCAGTGGTCTCTGCATAATGCAGACGATGACATGAGACATCAGCACTTTGTAATGGGCTCTGCAACTAAAATTAAGCAGTGATTTCTGAGCTTACGGTTGTCATTCGATGAACTGGGTGAATGCTTCTGGACCGGAGAAGTTCTTAGTTGGTCTTTGATGTGACATTGATTGTGTTTTGTTAATTGTCACTCCTGGATTCCCTTGGAGAGCATGCTGTACGGACAGGGTGTTTGATGTGGAGCAGACCCTCCTGTACCATTGGGTAGCACAGGAAGTGTGTTCGTGCAGAGCAGGCTCACTGAGCTGTGCTTCAGGTTACCTTTACAACCAGGGCTCTTTCTAGGAACATTCTGTTTCCCAGCAATGAATGTTCTGGGTATGTTGAGTGATGCATTGTGCCTGGTGTGTTATTTGAATTTAGGGTAAGCATATAGCAGCCATGAGCAGGCATCACCAGCACAGGGGGCCTGCATTAGTCATAGATGTCTTTTCAAATGGAACAGCCCTTCGCTTTCTGAGTTGCAGGAAAGCATCTTTATCCATTCAGTGTGATCCTTACCTTTTGACATCAGTGCCCTGGCTTTCCATCTCCCAGCCAAGAGGACCAGGGAGCTTCTCCTGCGCTGCTCAGTGACCCGGGCAGCTCCGGGTTGCCTTTGCTCCAAGTTCCTGCTTTACTCCTCCTTCACCTGCTTTTAGTGGCACAGCAGCGCTTGGTCGCTGCCTGGGAGGTGGCTTGGGAAGAGAGATGCTGCTGGGGCTCTGGGTCTTTAGGTGACCCTGCATTGGATCATTCCCTCTCCTGACTTTCCTGTGTTGGTTTCTGTTTAAATGCTTAACAGAAAAGGCTTCTTCACATAGAGGTTCCCACAGGTGGGAACAGTGTTTCTCAAGGGGGTCTTTGATATGGCTTTTGTCACCTTCTATACAGCTAAAGTGTGACAGAGGAGTATTAATTTTCTCTTAAAATTCCCTGGGTGTTTCCCTAAAAGTGCTGCTGCTTGATGGCCTTAATGCTGAGAGTACAATTTTCATAGCTAATCTCTTCAGATCTAATGTCAGTCCTGAAATTAATATTCTTCTGGAATGAGGAACACAAAGCAGTGCTGAATTTGAAGATAGATCCCTAAAAGAGAGACCTGATTGCCCCAGTCTCAGTGGCTCCTGTTTTGCAGAGGGTTCGTCAGACCCTGATCTGGGCACGGTCCAATCCAGAGGGCTAATAGCAGCAGTAATCACATTTGGGGCTTGAGAACAACGCCCTGGAGTGAACAGATATAGAGCAATAGGTTAAAGATGAAGCTGAAGCAAACCATGAAGCAGAAAGGAATGACTGTCTTAGTAAATGAATGCATTGAGCTAATGAATCATTTTGAGGCAAAAGGAGAAATTAAATGTATGCTGAAAGCTGGCACATTAGTAAATGGGCTGTGGGGTTTTATCCATTTTACATTTCAAAATGCTGAAATAAAGTATATCTTAGGGTGGAATCCCATCAAGAAATAATGCTCTGAGTAGGGAAACAGGGATTTTGTTAACAGGAAACAGGGACTTGGTTTCTCTTCCCAGAGCAGCCAGGGATTGATTGCCTTTGTGCCAAGGGGCAAGTCATGGTTAGGTACTGATCTTAGGAGGAACAGCATTAGCACGTCATGGGGTGGTATTGGCATGTCATGGGGTGCTGTGCACGCTGCAGCAGCCCTCTTGATCCCTTTGAAGATGCTCATTGTTGAAGGCTGCCATCAAGCACAAGCAGGAGCCGGTCTAGACTGGTGGCATCCCCAAAAGAGGGCACACCGGGGCCCTCACAGGTCTATCCCTTGTGCAGGACTCCCCTGGCCACTGTGAGCTCTCTTTTCTGCCTGACATCTTAAGGAATCAATGCCAGGCACACTCAAGGAGCAGCAGGTTTTGTTCTCACCTGAAGAGGGAACACCAGGTTGCTCTGGGACACGGTGCGTGCACCTCTCCGGGCACTGTTTAGCCTGGCCAGGGGAGCAGTGATTGAGCCCCGGGGGCCGCTCAGAGCGAAGCAGCAGCCAAGTTGTTCTTTGCTCAGTTCGCAGCGGGTGCGTTTAGGAGGGGACCTTGTGCTGCTGCTTTGTGTCTGCGAGCCAAGCACGCTGAGTCTCTTCCCTGGCATGCAGTCCACGCACCGCTCTTCACACAGAGGAATAAGATAAAATAGCTTCCTCCCCCTCACGTTGCTACTGAAAACCAGGGATGGGGAAAAAATAATCCCTCAGCCCCTGCCCTGCTTGTGGTGATAAGAGCAATGCGATCCTTTTTTTAAAGGAGGCGGCCAAGGCAATTACGTTGTTCAATAAAGAGCCATTTCAGGGCTTTCTGCACTGTGGATGTCTTCTCAGTCATTTTGCACCAAATCCGTTGCAGCAGCAAGGCCAGAGTGTTTGCCTCGATTCCCCTCGCTACCAAAATAAATGCACAGGGCAGGATTGTTCCACTGAGCAGCTGTGACTGGGGAGAGGGAAGAAGGAAGGAGATGGTACGTGCCGACAGCTCTAAACTGATTGCGGTGAGGATTGCTATGTATGAGAGAGTTCAGGGGGGAAAGAGGAGGAAGTCACAGAGGCAGCCCAGGCTCACAGGATGGCAAGAGCCAAGCTGAAGAATTCGCCCTCTGAGAGCAATTCCCATGTAAAAACTGTCCCACCAGCGACGACAGAAGATGTCCATGGGGTGAGCCCCTTGTTACCGGCTCGAAGGATGGGATCCATGGGGAGTGATGTCGGACAAAGGTATTGCAGGACTGCAGTGGTGCGTGGGGCTTTGTGGGTGGGGGAGGCAGCACCTTTTGTCTTTTAAATGAGAGGGAAAGGATTAGTGCCACCATGGGCTGGAGGGGTGGTGGATCAGATCCTCCTGGTAGCAGTGTTAAAGAGCCACACCAGCTCCAAAGTTGTATTATGAAATAGGTAGCTGGAGCAGGAGAAAGCCAGTTCCTTTAAATTGTTTATAAGTGCTTCTTGGTTTCTGATATGCCCAAAGCATGTCTGAATGGCAGCCCTGAGCCTGTGGGGCTGCCACGCCACACTGTTAACTTGCATTGCACCTTATCTGTGCAGGAGGACTGAAGCTTATTTACGCTGCTAACGCCACAGCATGCACTGTACATAAGCACCATGTCTGCATGGCAGAAGAGATGCCTGGTCCCCCATCTGAGGAATTATTTATTTGTAACTGCAAAAAAAGATAGAGGCTGCCACGCAGAATGGTGCAGCCTCTTCCTGCAAGCACACAGCTGATGTGTGTGGAAAGAAACGAGCTGGTTTTCAGGAGGATAAAAATGCTGTACGTTGCACTTGAATTGCAGTGGTTCAGAAGATGGCAAATCCCCTGTTATGATGGGGATGTATATATGTCAGTAATTCAGTTCTTGTTCTGTTCATTCCATTTTCTGTTTTCTTTCCCCCCCCCCCCCCATCTATTTCGCCTTTCCACCCTTCTGTGCTGTCTTCCTTCTTGGCAGAAACTGCCTCCCCTGTGATTGTGTACTGTATATCTTCTAGGATGTAATCTGGAGCTGTTTCTAGCTCTGGTTTCCAGTGCAAATGAGCACTGTAGGAAAGCTGCTGCTCATGGTGAATTCTACTCATTTGGCTTTAGATTGGAAGGAATTAATGCCCCAGCTTCACTATCTTGGTGTCATCTCACTGGTGGGATGGGGGGAAGATGGCAACAAGCCAGGATTAGTGATGTGGTTCCCACTGGGGAAGCCAAGGAGGGAGCTCTGTGTTGCAGGGGCATGGCAGGAGCATTGGTGTGGTGACCACCCCTGTGCCAGGTACATGCTTTAGTCCCCAGGTCTGGGAGGCAGAGTCCTGGTGTACTTGCAGAACAAGAGTGATGATGTCTTGGTCTGGTGTGTGAGGTGTCAGCTCTCCAAATGGCACTGATGCCAGGTCTCTGGTGAGCAGACACTTGGATCTGTGTGTCATTGCCTTCTGACTTCGTGAGGCAAAGGCTTGCACGTGTGGAAAGCTGCAAACGGGCATCGTGTGGGTGCGTTGGAAGTGAATCCCTGAAGCTTGTGTGGTCTTTGCATGTTTTGACAAGGAATCTGAGTCTTCTCCTGGTGTTCAGGCTGCTTGTGAGCTGGTTTTGTGCCTTGCTTTCATTGCTTCAAAAAGACATCGAAGATGGACTTGTCCTGGGGGTACCTCTATCTCTGAAGGCATGTCCTAAATACCACTGTTGACAAAGCCTTTGGAGTGAGCGTACTTCTCCTCTGTGCCCCTCCAGGTACTGTTCATAACAGTGGCAGTGTTCAAATACAGATGCACTGGGGCTGGGAAAAGACTTGTAGTCGCAGTTGGGAGACTCTTACAAGCTCATCCCAACCACTGCTAATCAGCTGTGATTAAACATAGAAGAGTGGCTGAGTGGGTTCCTGCCCAGGGAGCCAAACCTTCATCTCAGGGCTGACCCTCCTTACCTCTTGGTGGAGGGCATGGCACAAAGGAGGGATGCTGCAAGGCATCATTGGATCGGGGAGGGCAGGAGACAGCAATTCCGAGAAGCACATTGCTGCAGTGTTTTGGTGGACTCTTGTCAGCATGCCAAGTGTGCGGAGCACACCAGGATGCCTCAGGGCTTTACAGAATAACCCAATTCCCTGGGTTTCACTGGAATCTCGAGTGTTTTGCTGCCGTCTGAGAGGTAGAGGAGTTGATGAAACACTTTTGCACTGCTCTGGCAGCGGGCAGAGGCACTGGCAGTGTCTGACTTCCCGACTGCCAGGCTTTCCTCCTGCTCCATGCGCCGCTTCCCAACAATTGACTTGGCAATTAAGATTAAGATTTGTGCACTTCTCTTTCACTGCATAGGCAAGCAACAAAGGCAGGAAGATTGCTTAGGAAATGATGAACAGTGCTTGAGATGCTTCGTCTCCTCCAAAGCCAGACAGAAGTGACGTTATCAAGTTAGCAGCAACAATTGTCACTGGGAGTTGGGAGTGAAATTGCCAGGTGATGGTGGAAGAAGATGCTGTGATACAGGATGTTCTCAGGGATGCAAATGAATTCTCTTGATGACTGAAGCCAGTGAAGTTTATTCGCACTTACTTTATTTATCTCCCTACTCTGCCTCTTAGTCATTGCAGCATCTCAAAGTTTTTAGGGGCTCTCAGTCAAAACAGAAGGAAAGGATTTGAATTCTCTGAAGAGAACCCACTTCACAGCTGTGTATTATTCCACTTTTGGAGGCGAAAAAGGGGAGTTCAGAGCTGGCCCTGGGGACACTTCACTGTGGGTAGAGAGCTGTGGGCAGGGCAGGATGGGACCAGCCCTGGCTGCTCATGTAGAATTGGCTCCCATTGAAGATGCTTGGAGCTACTTCTGTACATCGGGGGCTGCTCTGAGAAGGGGATACAACCAGGGCAGCATCCCGGGGAGGGCAGGCTCTACCATCAGACCTCCTACCTGAGTACCAAAACTCCCCCGGCACACAGCAAGCACGTGGCTGGAGCAAGACATGAAAGGTTGTGTCTTTCCCTTATGGGCTCTTCCTGAAGCAGGCTGGTCCCGTTTGGCTCGTGCTGGGGGTGAGTTTGATAGGGAACAGACTCAGAGAATGGCCAAGTGCTGCGCTGTGCTCTCCATCGAGCGGCTCTGTGTTTGAGAGGAAGCTGCTGGCGGGCATGAGCACATGTAAATATGCCTTTGGATCCTGTTTCATGGGGAGATGATCTCTGTGTGATGCAGGAGATGTGGGTTTAAAAACACAAGCGAACATTTTTACAAGATAATCGTGTCCTGTTTATGCAGCTCTGCTGGAAGTGAAGGAAACCGTGTCCAGTGCCTGTCCTGGGGCACACTGATACGTGAAGAGACTGCAAACGTGCCCTTAAGGTGCTTGGTTCTGGAGCAATGCCCTAGACCCCGGGAGGGCCAGGGGCTGGCAGTGCTGTGTGCCCCCTCTCTGCCCCATGTTTCACCCTTGTCTCTTTGAGTCGCGTTTGCTGAGTTCCAATGGCTGAAACCTGAACTGTGAGGTTTGGGGAAGGAAATGAGCATTGCAGAAGAGCTGAGGCTGGAGAGGAGCTCGGGAAGGCTCTGATCCAACCCCAAAGCTGGACTAACTTTAAAGTTGGCTCAGCTGGCTCAGGACCAGCCCTTCCGAGGTTTGAGCGTCTCCCAGGCTGGAGATGTCGCAGCTTCTCTGGGTGCCTGCTTCAGGGCTTGATGGCTGCCAGGATGACTGATTGTTCCCTTCATCTTGTACCTGTTTTCCTTTTCCTGTTCCCTCTTGTCCTTTCCCTGCATGCACCCGAGAGGACGCTGCCTACACCTCACCCATCAGGTAGCCAAGGGCAGTAATTAATCCCTTCCTTCCTCTCCTTCAGGCTGCACATTCCCACCTCCCGCAGCCTTGCCTCGTCTCTTGGGTTGAGGTAATTTTTAGCAGGAATAAATGGGACTTTGCTTCAGCCGTGTTACGGCCATAGAAGGTGCCTGGAGCCTCTCAGTGACAAACAGCAGCACTCTGCTGGGGCGAGTTTAAAGCAATGTTTCTTGGAAGTAGAACACCTGAGGGAGTGAGGAATTCACCCGAATGCGGCTGAAAATCCAGTTTCTGGTGATGATTGCTCCCCCAGAAGGCAGCCAGGTCTTGCTAAATGTGCTCTCATCACCCGGCACCCACACACAAGCAGTGGAAAGGTCCAGTCTGGCCATTGGAACCGTTATAACCAGTGTGGCCTTGCAGCCAGGTCTCCCAGTGATGGTCTCCATAGCAGGTTACAGCAGCAAGTGCCTGGGTGCAATTCTGCTTGCTGTTGAACCATTGCTATGCTGTGCTGCTGAATCCTCACCCAGGGGGGACAATCAGCAGCTAACTTAGTTTTTCTTCTTATTTCTTTAACAGAGGCTTTCTCCAACAAAGAGCATTAGGAGATGCCTTTGTCTTCAGGGAGCAGCATAAGCTGCTTTGCCACTTCAGCTTTCGGTGAGGAGCTTCTGTGCAGGAGAAGCGCTGTGCAAGGGACTTCCCCTGCGCCTGCCACCACACACGGTGCAGCCTCCATTCTTCTGCTGCTGCTCTTGGCTGTCTGCAGAGGGTTTATAGCAGCGGTGGTGATGCTTGGGGTTATTGGTTTGGTTATGGGAGGATCTCTCTCTGTGCCTGACTTTGCTCCTGCGCCTCTCTGTGCTGGGACTGTCTGTGTCAGGCTGTGAAGGCAGTGCTGCTGTGTGTCGCTGGGGCAGGCAGGAAAGAGCATCACCATGAAGGCAGAGTCCCTGCCTAAGCCTTCATGGAGAAGGCTTGAAAGAGAGCCCAGGGGGTCCAGAGGGTTTCAGTTACAAAGTGCTTTGGCTTTGACCCACTTCTCAGGCTGGGCTGGGAGCCCCTCACAAGGATGTGTTTCTAGTGATGGGAATCTTTGTATGGAGAGCGTTGAATCCACATCAGGGTTCGCTGTGCGGCTGTTTGCTGACAGGATGCTGATGCTCTGTGGTGGTTGCCCAGGCTGGAGCATGGCATCTCTGAGCCTTTCACCAGCAGTAAGTGAACTGTGTACTGCTCTTAGAGCTGGGATCTGGCCACCCAGCCCGCTGCAAGTCCATGCCCACCATCCCCATGGAAGGTGACCACTGAGCATTGCCTCTTCTTGCAGTTTGGGGTGTAACTCCTTGGGTTGTTCTTCCAGGTACCATTGTACAGCTCAAAGAGAAGGAGGTATCACTGCCTTTTAACATGGGTATTTCTTTCCCAAGTAGCAGTGAGAGCTGCTGCGCGATGCTGAGCATGTTTCCAGTGCAGGACCACTGCAGAAACCGGGCAGAGTGCTCAACTGCTGCATCCATTATAAGGGCAATATGCAAGCGCCCTGCTTGATCTTGATGAATAGGAAATGATCCCAGATGCCGGCTGCCAGCACAGCAAGCTGACAGCAGGAGTCCTTTGCACTAAACAGAGCCCTTCATAAACGCAGCCAACGATTCCATCCCAGGCTGCAGCATGGGGGCTTGAGCCTGGCTGTCTCTTGTGCTTGTTCTGGATCTGTGCTGGACCTCTGAGCTCTGCTCATCCTCCCTGTTTTGTACCCACTCTTCTGCACAGGGACAAGACCCACATCACCCTGTCCCACCCAGGGCTCAGCTCTGAGCTCCCTCCTGCAGGTTTTGGATGCATTTCAGTGGCTGATCCTGTGTGTGTGGTCCCCATCCCTCAAATCCCTGTCCCCAAGCACCCTTTGGCAGAACGTGTTTGCATCCCCAAGCTGGCAGCACCGTAGCAGCCTCCTGAGGGGAACAGGCTGAGTTTTGGAAGCCTGAAGGCTCCTCCCACGGCTGCTGGTGAGATGCCAGCACCGCTGAAAATCTCAGTGCCCTATATAGGTGCTGATATGCAGACGAGGCACCTAAGCTGAGGATTCCTGCACTCAAAACTTGCAATTTGGGGTTTTGCTCTATATTAAGTCGCTCACTTCCATCAGGTCCCATCAGGCCATGGAGATTAGCCCCTTCCTCCTCCTCTGGTGAAGGCTTTCCTGTTGTGGTAAGAGCAGGATGCTGCCACCAGCCATTGGGTGATGTGGGACTGTGGCACAAGGGGGTCTTGCAGGCCTATCTCCAAGCTCATTCTTCCTCTGCAAGGCTCAGGACCACGGGGGCTCATTTGGCTCCTTAGGAAAGGCAGGGAGATGTGCCTTAGAGCAGCCTCAGCATCTGCAGGGCCTTTCTGCCCTGTGCTCAGCCTTGGCAGCACCTACTCCTCTGGGAGAGCCAAAACTTGCTGGAAGGTAATTACAGGCAGCGCCGGGAGCTGCCGGGCATTGGGCTGCACGTCTGCTGCAGCGGGAAGCGCTGGGGTTTGGCTCCGCGCCGTGTTTGTTTCTAAACTTTATATCCGTTGTGATGTAGATTTTGCAGAGGAATGCCAAGGAAAACCGCCTCTGTGATTCACATCACCTTGATGTGCTGCCTGGCGGGGGGGAGGCAGCGGCGCTCACGCTGCCTGCATGCTGCCTGCATGCTGCCTGCCTGCACGGCATCTCCGGGGCCAGTGGTGGGAGCATTTGTTCCTGCGGCACTTCTTCAGCTTCAGTGTGTGCTGGAGCAGTCGACGGCTTCTATTGGAGCCGGAGTCCCATCCCTGGGGTCATCCGTACCCCATGCAGGGAGATGGGCAGACTCGTGTTTGCGAGCAGGACGCGTGCATCTTCGTCTCCCTTTCCCCTTCCTCATGCTCGTTCCTCCTCTCCCCCTCTTCGCTTTCTTTTTTCATCTCCTCCCATCTGTCCTTCTCACATCAGGCTATTTTTGGGGGATGAGTTTCTCACTGTCAATATGGTAGGAACCGTGGTGCATCTCCTGTCTTAGAGGATGAGCACTGCTTTGGGTAGCCTTCCCAAGCGATGACATTGCTCGGTTCACTTTAAACCCCTGCCTTGCCCCTCTCTTGGAGGCTTTTTGAGACTGGAGGCTAAAGGCACTTAATTTCAGGGCTTTATCCTCTGGGATGCAGGAGAGAGCCATCAGGTTTAGTGCTCTTTAGCCCCAGGTCTCAAAATGCCTCTGAGCCTTGCAAGTGGTTCTTAAGCAGCCTGAAGCCAAGTGTGGGGTTGGCAGGTCATTACTTGTGTCTTTGTAACTCCCAGGGACTTTTAGTGAAGGGTTATTTCTTTTCTTGGCTTGGAAGTGATGGCTGTAAATTGAACGGGAAATGCAGGACCAGATGTGAATGTTTAATACCTTTCATTTGCCAAAATACCTCCCAGAAAAATCAGGAGAGAGCAGTGAGGGCGCGGAGCTGGCAGGGAGTTCACTGGGAGGGAGCAGATCTCTGCGAGCTCAGCTCGAGTTGCTGCTGTGTTTTGCTGCTCTCTTCCCCATCTGAGCATCTTGGAGCACTTGAAATGCCCAGAGAAGCTGTGGCTGCCCCATCCCTGGCAGTGTGCAAGGCCAGGTTGGATGGGGCTTGGAGAAACCTGCTCTAGTGGAAGGTAGGCAGGGTGGGAACTGGATGAGCTTTAAGGTCCTTCCAACCCAAACCATTCTGTGAAACACAGGGAGAGTATCTAACCTTGAATTATCTGCCCGAGGCAGATGAGGTAAATGCCACCCAGATCCCACAGCACCCTGGCAGATCTGGGGTGCCAGCCAGGAGCTCAGTGTCATGGTTTAATGGTTAGAGGTCCAGGTACCACACTTCTCTACCAGACCATGGAATCCGGAGGGGGTGAAGGTCGGGCTCGCTGCCTGTGATGTAGTTTGTCTTCCATGGGAGGAATGAGATGAGTTGAGGTTTGTCTGCACAGGGATGCTCAGGGAGGCAGATCTGGAAGAAATAAAAAGTGAATTTAAAGTGGATTATCTCAAACACATTAAAAGCCAGCGTAACCTTTGTAGCTCGGTTGAATAGCTTTAATTCTGTATATTGTAAATCTACTCTTTCCTTCCAAGGGAGACTGTGCACAAAAGGGTTCGTGCCATTGTGCTAATCCTCTGTAGCAGGAAACCTGGAGTAACTGTCAGGTAAGTGACACCGCAGACAAGTGCACAAAGGCTGGGGTGGAGCTGACGAGGAGCAGTGAAGGGAGGATGCTGGTGCAGTCCCACTGGAGCTGGGTTGGCAGCTCTGCTCAGGCTTGTGCTTCTACAAAGTTTTTGTTACCAGGAAAGCAGCTGTTTTTCAGATGAGATTTGGGGTGATTTTTAGTTTTCTTCATAAAAATGTCTCATTTTCTCAGCAATTAAAATGTTTGTGAGAATTTGGGTGCCTGGTGGGAGAAGGAGAGGTTTCAGTGCAGCATCTCAGGGTTGCTTCTTCCCCCTCTGATCAGTTCATGCATTTGGAAGCCAAGAGCACCTTTTTATCACCCGTGCTTTAACCATAGCACAGAATGGCCAAAGCCACTGTTGGTGAGGTTTGTGGTCTGTCCATCGCTTTGGAGTTCCTTTTATTCGTGGTGCCTTTCTGTGAGGCGTTTGCTCCCATTGCAAGTGTGTGATTAAATAAATGTGCCATTGCTGTTCGGGTTTCAGGAGTGTTCTTCCACCTTGGGGAGCTGCAGCCAAAATAAGCCCTTGTTTGTGCAGTGTTCCTGGCTGCCAGCTGGCAGAGCATTAGGAGCAAATCAAATAATTTGCTGTTTCTTTCCCATAAACACCTCTGCAAGACACAAAAAGCTCCTGTGCAAAATGAAACATGAGTGGAGGGGCTTGAGCAGCCCCTGCTGCTAATGTGTGATAATCCAATTGGGCAGGAGGGAGGCTGAGCTGGCCAGCTCCTTCCCAGGGCTGCGCTTGTCTCCAGTTTGCAGCTGGAGAAAGCCTGGGGTGTTTGTCATTACTAAACACCTGGGCTGCTCTGAGGGGTGTTAGACCCAGCCGGGGCTTGTTGTCACCGGGGTGGTGGCACTGAGACCACTGGGGTATGAGCTGACTTGCTGCTCCGTGGTGGGTGCACAAGCAAGCTAACAATCGGCAGGGCAGGGGGGGAAGTGATTGGAGGGCTCAGCCTCCTTAATAAAAACTAGGTTTTGTTAATAAACCTAGTCTGAGCTTTTTCCCATACATTAAGACCAGGTTGGACTGTGCTTGGAGCAACCTGCTCTAGTGGAAGATGTCCCTGCCCATGACAAGAGGTGGAACTAGGTGATATTTAGATTCCCTTCCAACCCAAACCATCCCTTGATTCTGTGAAGATGGGAGGACAATGGCTTTCTTTTGGCGAGCAGGTTATTTGTGGGCAAGGCTGGGTGAGCAGCACCAGGGTGCTGGGCTGCTTGAAGGAGCACTTTGGCTCCTTGGTGGCAGAGAAGCCTCTCGGCCTGCCTTGGAGCCTCTTGTCTAGACAGAAGCACCTCTTCATCCCGCATTGGCTCCCTCAGCTCCCTCTCTCAGGGCCCCAGCATCTCTCCTGTATTGAGCATCATCTCCCATGGGTCTCCTGGGTCTGATGCTGGGGGGAACCTGGTGATGGTGTCCCCTGGGATGGCAGCTCCATAGGCACAGCTGGTGCTCTCTGCAGGCATTTCAGTTCTGGGGTGATGAGCTCCTACCTGCAGCCTTCTCAGATAATAGAAGAAGAGTAGTAGCAAAGTAAATCATGCCATGGCGAGGCTGCTGTGGGATGCAGCTGAGGGATGAATTAGCTTTCATTTGGACTTGTGTTTTAATTGAAATGTGAATTTATTGCTTTTATTTAGCTTGAGCTATGCTGGAGTGCTGTGGACTCTTAAAGCACAGAGCAAAATAAAAGAGAAAGACTTCCTGTGCTGCAGCTGACCCCTTTGCTTTGATGATATGTCTAATTCACCCTGACTCATGTTAAATAAGGACAGGAGAGGGCATGGCACTGCTGGGTGCTGGGAGGCAGGGATGGGCTCAGGACTTGGGCAGTCCCAGCTAACACCAGCGGGGATGGGGACCATGGACATCGATGGGGATGGATGCGTCTTGAAGAGAACATCATTTGTGCAAACAGATATTTTTCCTTTACAGCTGCAATTGCTTTGTTTCATAGCACTGTGCTGCTGTGTTTCTGTGTGCCTGTGGGATGTACAGTACACGAGCACAGTTCCTTCCCCTCCCACTGCTCTTGTACGTCTGTGTTCTTCTTCCTCCCCCTGCTGTGACCCCCCGTGTTACCCTCATCATTCCTTTCTATTCTCTTATTTTGTTATCCCTTCTCTGGTGATCACCTGTGTCTGTAGAACCAGCTCTGTGAAGGTGTGCGTAGGAGAAACACAATGTTAGGTTCCTAAGAACACCCCAGCCAGCATCTTGCAAAATCTAATTTCTCTGCACAAAGTGTGACACTGATTTGAGACAGAGCAGCGATGCAGAGTGTGAGGCTCATTAAAAGAAATACAGAAAGGAAAAAAGGCATAAAAAGTGTTTTTATCCATGGAGCTGAGTCCTAAAAGAGGCAAAGCCACCAGAGCATCACTGAGACCTCAGTGGGGACATATCCCAGGCACGGATTGACCCCTGGCCGAGCACTCGGGCGGTCGCTTGTCCCTTCGGCGCTGGCATTCCCTGTGTTCCTGCCTGGCAGCTGCACGTTCCCTCACCTCCTGTGATGCTCTCGCTCTGTAGGCCTCACGCCGAGGACTTCAGCGTGGATTCCTCCTTCTCACAGTAAGTGGACCGCACGCGTTGCCCTGCACCGGCGCTGTGGGGAGGGGATGGGGGCTGCTGCGGCACCTCCGGTGCTCTTCCATCAGGGAAAAGCCAACTGTGTTCTCCAGAGAGTGAAAACCTCTTCCAACGTGGGGTGTTGGTGTGGTGCGTGTGTGCATGTTGTCCGGTGAGCCAAGTATTGGTAGATGCTTGAGAGACATTCCAGGCCAGGCTGGATGTGGTTCAGAGCAACCTGGTGCAGTTGAAGATGTCCCCATTGGGGTTGGATGAGATGACCTTTGATGGTCCCTTCCAACCCAAACGATTCTGTGATTCTATTGTGGGCAGTATCTGCTGCCAAGACTGGTGGTTGGCCTTCACTTCAAATAGGTGATAGATTGTTCTGCTTTTCAGGGAGCTGGTAAGCGTGAGATTCATCCTTCACTGGTCTTGGCACCAAGGAGTTGTGTGTGGGACCAGCAAACCCTTCTGAGAGAGCAGTGGTTCCCACTATGGGGAGGGCTGTGCACTCAGAGACACACAGGTTTCTTGGGGCAGAAGTGATATCCTTGGCAGCAAATTGGTGATTACCCATTAACGATGAGCCTCGTGCACAGACCCTAATTAAACAATCGAGATTCATCAGCAGAAGCAATTACAGGAGCAGACTCATGAGTTACAATCTCCAATGTTGCAAAACAAATAAGCCAAACACAACAGTATGTTACACCATTGCTTCTTCTCTTCCTGGGTTGTAATCTTCTTTACTAAAGCCCTGAGCCAGGGCTCTCAGCCTGGGGCAGCCTGGGATGGAGCAGCGTGGCCTGCTTCATCCCAGAGCCAAACCTGTGCTTTTGGGAGCGAGAGTGCTGCTGGGTCATTGCTGTGCATCTCCACCACTTGTGCTTAGGTATTGAGGGCATTTGCATAGAGAGATCTTCAGCTCCTGGAACCTCTAGTGCTTTGTTTGGTGCCTGAAAAAGCTCTGTACCCACTGCATGCGGTTGGAGAGGGATTATCGCTGCCTCCAGGGAATAAGGGATTGATAAAAATCCCATTTCCATTGCAATATCCTCCCAAATAAAATAGGGGAAAGAAGTCCCACAGCAGATTTCTTTTCTGTCATTACAGCTTCATGAAGCCTTTCCTGCAGTGTGTGTCTGGGTTGGCCACTGCCTATGTCCCAGTGCAGCAGAGCCCTTGGGTGAAGCCACGCGTGGTCTTGGGCTGAGTTTTTCCAGAAGTGGCTGCTTGGGGATTGCTTTTCATCCCCAAAACAAAACTGCGGCGTTAGTGCTGGAGCCAGGATGACATTACCTGCGTCCCACTGTGTTTAATTTGCTGCAGAGCAGTTATCGCTCCTTTCTCAGGGGAAGAATCACACTCCATAGTAAAGCAGGAGAGGCTTTTTTCCCTCGATGTATTCCCACTGCAAAAGAAACAAGTTTCTGAGCCAGCCCTGGGCAATATGTGCCACAGCAGCCTGTGCAGGGTATCCATCAGTGTGGGTCTCAATTTGCTGATCATTTGTGCCTCAGCGTGTGCTCTGCACAGAGCCCAGGCAGCTCAGCAAACTCATCCCTGGCTCCCTGGGAGTTGTGGCTTGAGTGCTCCATCAGCCTGGATGGGTCACCCGGGCAGCCTGACCGGGAGGCTGGATCCTGCATGCTGCAGTGGTACCTGTGAGAGGCCAATGCGGGACCTGCTGAGCACCTCGGGGCTCGGTGCTTCCATGACCTATGGGGATTGTCAGAGCCCCTGTTGTGGCTGCTCGTGCATGAGAGCATGGGGGGATGCCGGAGCAGTGGGGCTGTGGCAGGAGATGTGCCCCTGGAGCTGTGCAGCTTTGAGCAGTTCTGAAGCAGTTTCTTGCACGCTCCCCAGGGCTGAGCTGGTGGAGCCTTGGCTGAAACCCACAGCCCTCCTCCTTTGAGTAATTGTTCAATTACTGCCTGTTGAGCGTGGGGGCAGCCTGTTCCCTGTTTTCACTTCGGCACGCACCTGGGTTTTCCGTACGCTCACAGCTGCACAGCTATTGCCACTTTCCATCTCAAAACATGCACTGGGAGCAGCTCATCACACCGGTGAGCTGGGAGCTCTGGTGGGAAGAGCTGTAGCTGCCCCCGGTCCCCTGGATAGGTTGAGGATGGCAAATGCATAGATCCTGGAGGTGGTGTTCAGTGCACAAAGCTCCCTCGGTGTCATCCTTCTCGCTGTAGCTTCAGCACCCAAATGCTTGTTACCATCAGAAAAGGAAGAAAATTGCCATTAGGAAAAGGTGGAGAAAAGGAAAGAGAATCTCTGAAGGAGGTCAGGAGCATTGGCAGCTGCTGGGCATCTGCCTGGGTACATTGTGTGGCTGCTGTCAGCAGGTATCCGAGCCTCAAGCTGCATCTGGTACCCACAGCCCATCACTGGTGACCCTCCCAGACCATCTCTTTAGTTCCAGACTTGGACACAGCCACATCCCTTATGTACTTGATCTGTGTGGTTTCGCATGGAGCATGTCGAGCTGTCCTCTGGGCTGAGCTGGAGCGGTGGGATGAAGCAGGATCTCACTTGAGGCTGCGCTGCCTTGGCAGGGGTGGGTGATGGCACCCACCAGATTTGCAGAGATTTCTGGGGTTATTTTTGTTTTTTTGGGGTCTTTTTTGGGTGCTTTTCCCCCCAAAAAAAATCTCAGAAGAGTCTTTTTTACATCTCACTGCATGATGAAGTTTCTTGAGAAATTTCCTGGGACAAGAGCAGCATTTCCCACCCAGCCAGAGTGTGAGAACAAGATTGGAGCTGCAGAGAGAGGCCAAGATTTTTCTTGTCTTGTGCTCATCCTGGTCTTGCATCCTGCACTTTTCCAAGCAAACTATTCTGGTTTTTTTTTTGGATCTCATCATCTTGTAACAAATTTCCCCTAATCTTCGATTAAAAAGTACGATAGATAATGGAGCAACGGTGAAATTGCTCAGGCATTATGAAGCTCATAATAGTGGTAATTACACTTCCAAGCAGAGGGCTTGTAACTAGACTTGTACTGTGATGCTTATCTGCGTGGCCTGGGGGGGGGGTCAGACAGTGTGAAGCAGGGGGAGTGGGGTGATACCTGCTCCCCTCCTGCAGAGCCTGCTGCTGCCTGTGCCCCTTGGTGCTGCCTGGGCTGGGCTGGCTCCACACTGCCCGGCTGTCAGGAGGGATGCTCAGTCGTTGCGAGGGATGCTCAGTCGTTGCGAGGGATGCTCAGTCGTTGAGAGGGATGCTCAGTCGTTGAGAGGGATGCTCAGTCGTTGAGAGGGATGCTCTGCTGTCAGGAGGGATGCTCAGCCCTGGCAGCAGGGAGGGGACAGCTTGAAGGGGCCAGCTTGCCTGAGTTGCTCTGAAGGCAGAGCCTGTCGGGGGATGCGCTTTAGGGTGATAACACAGTCGGAGTTAAGCTTGATTTTCATTTGAAGTTAATTTCTTGACAACAAAATTAAAGGGTATGTTTTAGATGATACCATCTCCTTCCCTCGGCTGGAAATAGAGCAGCTTTGATACTTTTGGGTGGTTGCTGCTGCCTGGCAAAAGCCATCACTCATTCAGCTCTGGAGTGTTGGCTTAACCTGGTGCCTGCAGAGCAGGTGCCAGTGATGGACCACAGCAGCTCCCCAGTCCCCATCATGCTGAGCCCTTGCTCTGTGCTCGCTCTTCCTGCAGACAGAAGCCCTATGGGACAGTCACCATCAGCAGGGCATTGGTGGGGCCATGGCTGTGGACCCCCATTCAGCTGCAGGGGCTGAACCCATTTAGCAGCAAGGGCAGGTTATCTGCACAGGAACATGTTCTTTCTACTTTCTCTTGTTCCTTCATCTCTTTGCATTGATAAACACCTCCTTCCCCCTCCCCATGACCTGCTTCAGTTGCTTTCCGAATGTTTCTTCTTCCTGCAGCCATTAAGATGGATGAATATGCGGCTCCTTTGTCATGGGAAGTTAGAGCCCTCTAATCATTCAGTTCTTTTATCCATCAGTGTTTATATTCAGACTCAAGGTGGGCTGCGGCGCTCTAGATCAGCAAACCATCTGTCTGGCGACAGAGATTTATATTGCTGTTTGTTTCGTTGATACGGAGGCGAATGTCTGGGAGCGGAATCATGCTCCCTCAAGTCTCCCTCTCCTCAATGCACTTAATCCTCAGGGACTCTGATGATTGGGGTGCCCAGCGCTCATGAGCCGAAGGCCAGTTCTTAGCATTTCTGGGCATTTTTAATGAGGAGAAGGAGCAATGAGCTTGTGTGTGCGCTGTTGTGAGAAGCTGGGGCAGCTGATTTATGCCCTGGTTCAGATAAATCATTTGCCAAGGCTGGCTTTGGAAATTATTCGTTTTACTGTGTGTTAAAGCTGTGCTTGTGAAGCTCTGCAGTTATGGCTGCTTGCTCCTGAGGCATCATGCTGGCTGAGCCGGCGCTCATAAATCCTCCTACTTCACTCCTCAGTGCTTGTGGTCGCTGTGGCAGGGCCTGTGGTTGCTCACTCACATCCCTGCTCCCTTCTTGAGCCAGCAAGACTGGCTGGTGAGCAGGCGCTGGGGTCCGTGCAGACCCCTTATGCTGTCCGGTCCCCGTGAGCATCCGGGCTCCAGGGGAGATGCAGGCACAGTTCCCATCTGTGTTGCTGCCAGGGATGTTTGGGGTGAGGTATGTTCTTGGGGAAGCCCCACAGCTGCTGCCACGAGCACATTTGTGTGAAGCATTTTCTTCACTGGATGCTGTGCAGTGTCCTGCTGGGGGGTTTGCTGAGCCTCCAGCTGTACCTGGGCATCCTTCCCCTTGGCATCGTAACCAGCACAGATGCCAAATGTCTTAACAGAGGTTGGTGAGTGCCCCACTGAGGCTGTTGGTTATTGTCACCTGTGTTACAGAGCTGCTTGGTGGGTGACATCCTGCCAAGGGTCCCAGCAGGGTGCAGGGTCTGTGGAGGACATGCAGTGTTTGCTTCCCTGATAAGGCTCCTGCTTTCTTTCCTCTCCAGCACTGTCGATGGGTACAGGGTGACCGTACAGCATAGAGCCCCTGGGCTCTGCCCACAGCAGCTCCAGAGCCAGAGATGGGTCCACGTCACCCACCCCTCAGGCTGTACCTGGTCCAGGCTGTGCTGCCCCAGCAGCATCAGGCAGATGCTGAAGTCCAGGCTCTTCAGATCAGAAGTCTGACTTTTCCACCTGATAAGTGACTCCACAAGAAGCTCTGAGGAGCTCTCAAGTGTGTGCCATGCTTCTTACACACCAGTCAGCATCCCCATGAGCTGTCAGCTTGTCTGTGAAATGCCTGTGGGTACCAGGACCTGGGGCTCCAGAGCAATGAGGGTGTCATAAAACCCCTCCCCAACCTGCAGCTCATCATGAAGGCACCATAAATACCTGTTTATCCCTCTGTTGTCAGAGCGAGTAGCAGCTGCTTTCCAATAAATCCCGATCCGGTGGCGTGTGCCAGGCAGCACGCTTGGCTGGAGCCAGCACCGTGTGGGCATGGGGGCTGCACAAGAGGAATGAAAGGGGATGGTAGGTTTAATGACTGCCACTGTGAATTTGCTCTCACTGGTCTGTGCCTTGGCTTGGTAATAGGTCTGATTAATGAGATCTTGATGACCTCTTCCAAGCAGTTAAAAACATAGTAATAATAGTAGCACTTACTTAAGAGACTTGTTGAATACAGCGAAATAGGGGAAATAATGGCTGATTTATATTGCATTTAACTCCATTATCAGACGTAACAGTAATGAGCAGACTTTGTCTTGCTCAGAGTCTAAAGCTGAGACATCAGGAAACAATCCTTTTCTGCCTGCACTTAGCAGACAGGAGTGTAATTTATAACTCTGCCTAGGATGAGCAAGTGAGTTTGCATTTGGAAAGCAATAGGAGAGGAGGTGGCAGATGAGCTGAGCAGGACCAGGTTGGCCTGCACACCATTACTGCTTGATCCCAGACCCTGCTGAGATCCATGTGGAGGAGCCTCCAGCCTTGGTGAGGCTTTCCCCATGCACGAGCATCCACCCGGCACGTGGGGACCAGCAGGAGGGAAGCGGATGGGTGTCACTGATGGAGACTGGAGCAGCTGAAGAGGAAGAAGGTTGCAATGGTGGATGAACCATGTTCAGCTTCACCTGTGGCTCCTCTCTGCTGGTTTCTGTGCAGTGCCTCAGTGTCCGGCTCTCACCATGGTGTCTTCTCCCTGTGCCACAAGTTGCCAGCAGCTCCCAATGCCAAGTGACGTTTGGAGCTGGTTGTCAGCTCCTGGGTTTTTCTGGAATGGCCAAATGCGGTTTCTTAGCAACAAAGGGATTTTTTCTCTCCTTTTAGATCAGATTTGTTGTTTAACAGCTTCAACACTGGATGCTGCTCCTACCTGGGCAGAGCCAGGGCATGGGTGTACCAAGGACATCACCCTCTCTGGTCTGATGCAGCCACAGGGGCTTGGGGCAGATCGAGCATTGCTGGGGAGACTGCTCCAAGGCCACCACTTTCCTGAGAGGCTTTGAATGCTATAAAGCACTTGGGAAAGGAGAAGTTTGCAAGTCTGATGTCAGATGGTTGTGTGTGAAAGCCAAGCCCTCAACCCAAAGCAGACCTGGCCCTGTGGGTCGCATCTGCATCTTTGGTAGTCATTGATGCACCACGTCTTGGTGCTCATAGCTGGTGGTAATGGTGATTTGGTACTGCTGTGGGCTGCTCTGGGGGGGGTCACTCAGCTGGGATGGGGAGATGGGGCTCCTGGGGGGCTCCGGGTCCAACCTGCTCACCCCATTGACATGCTGCTCTGATGCTTTCCCCACAGGGTGCAGGTCGAGTTCTATGTGAATGAGAACACCTTCAAGGAGCGGCTGAAGCTCTTCTTCATCAAAAACCAGCGATCCAGTGAGTGCTCCGTCTGTGCAGGGAGCATCTGCCGGGAGAAACCAAACCCTGCCCCAGCTGGGAGACCCAGGCTCATCCCTGTGGGATGAGAAGCCATTGCTACCTGCTGCTGGCTGTTCACCCGGGTGGTGTCGGCGGTTGCATGGGGTGCTGGAATCAACCGCAGCATGGAATCCAGTTGGGATAAATTGCCAGGAGCAGGATGGGTGTTGAGAGCTACCTGGGAGGGGGTCAGGGAGCATCCCCATCATGATGTCAGTGATGTCCTCCCACCCGCAGCGAGGTCAGTGGCTACGGGGCAGCCGAGGCAGGCTGTGAGTTACCCACTCGCTCCAGATGAGCCTCCACTTGACTAATGGTGTTGTTATTGCCTTTCTCCGAGCTGTCATTAGCTGTCTGGAGGGAGTCTGCTCCTTAATTTATAAATTCCCATTTTCCTGCAGCCCCGTCGCCTTGTTAAAGAGCTGCAGCGTGGCACAACGGGGTGCCCACAGGGAAGTTTTTAATGAAAATGTGATGAATTTCTCACTTCTAATTTGAATAACAACCCAATGAACTGGCTGGAGATGGATTGCGGATAAAGCAGCAGCTTTTGCTCGCCATCCCTCATGCAAACTGGGAGCAGAGTGAGGGCCTGGCCCTGCTGTCTGATGCTGTTTAATGGATGCTTGCTAATGAGGGGGATACACTCCAGCAGCTCCTCATTTGTGTCTCACATCTATTGGGGTCAGCAAGGAGCTGACTCATGGTTATTTATGGCTGTATTGGTCTCCTGTCCGACACTGCGCATGATGCAAAGCATGAGCAATGTTTGTGTGCTGCCCTGGGGCTCAGTGGGGTCCTGTGGTCATGGGGCTGTGCCGGGGCTGTGCTGCCTGCCCACGCTGTGCTCTGCCTGCCCCAGGTCTGAGGATCCGGCTCTTCAACTTCTCACTGAAGCTGCTCACCTGCCTCCTGTACATCGTGCGTGTCCTGCTCGACAACCCGGAGGAGGGCATAGGCTGGTGAGTGCCAGTGATGCCACCGGGCTCCCCAGTGCATGCAATGGTGAGAGCGGATGCGGTGCTTACAGCGGGTGTGAAGATGCACAGTGGGGGCTTTCCTCACTCTGTTTCAGTTGGTACTTTCACAAACCTGCTGGTCTGGAGGGCTTTGCTCCCCACTCAGGCCCTGTGGACGTGGGTGGCCGCTGGCCCCGCACAGCAAAGAGATGGTGGGAAAATTGAGGGTGATGTTCATTTCCAGTGCTGTCTGGTTCTGATGATCAGGGCTGCGCCGTGGCCGTCAGACACAGGCAATGGCTCATGACTTCAGTGCATCGCCTTGCACGTATTTTCTGAATGCTGATACCCTTGAAGACACTTCTGCTAAATCCCCTTTAAGTGTTTGGGGAAGGAATACATTGTGCCACTTAAATCCCTGAGGTGGCAAATGATTGCATACAGCAGCTTTGCTCTGGGTTTCAGTGTAAGCCTATTTTTAATATGCCCTTGCTTTGTTTAGCTCCCATACAAAGTGGGGTTTTTCTAAGAGCGAGGAGAATTAGCGAGCTAACCTTCTCTTTGCAGTGGTTGCGGAACTACCAAGTATGTCTGCAGGCTCCAGAAGTGGTTTCAAACCTGTGAGATTTAAGCATGACACAGATGCACATCCCTAAACAGTTGAACATGGCTGCTGCTTGGGAAAGTTCCCTTTCCTGAGGGTGCGTGGCAAAATAGAGGCTGGCCAGAGGGAATGCTATAGCCCCAGCTACAAGGACCAGTGTGTGTTTGGATCCATGGGAGTGTTCTTTGGGGTCTCCCCCAGCAGCCAGGGCACCCCGTGAGCCTGGGGATTCAACACCAGCACCCTCGCTCCTTCCTGCCCCTCACTGACTGCTTTCCCTTCCTTTGTCTCCTTTCCTCTTATAGCTGGGAATGCGAAAAACAGAATTACACCGCGTTCAACCAGTCCACAAAGATAAACTGGTGAGTCGAGAGCTGTTCCCGTTCTGGGGTCCGGCTCTGCCGGGGTGCAGTGATGCAGTGATGGATGAGGCTGGGGCTGGCAGCTGCCCGAGGCCATTTCTTGGTCTCAGGGCTGCTCCAGGCAGGCAAAGCAGCATCCCAGGACTGAAGCAATAGGCAGTGCTTGTGGCTGTACCCCTGGGAATGGTTTATTCCCTGTGCATCCATTACTGGTGCACTTATGCATTAGCATATATTGTTCCTTACTGCTTGTTCCTAACTGCGGTAAGGAACAAACACCAGCACCAGTCCTTTGCTGGATCCTGCATCGATGATGGCCACATATTAGTGTTTGGTGGGGGGTAAAAGCGTTGCTATTTGTGCTACCAGTTAGATCTGTTTTGGTTTTTCCTTGCAGGTCACACATCTTCTGGGTGGATAGGAAAACACCGCTGTGGGCTGTGCAGGTGAGTGCCCACCCCTCGGGCACGGCTGTGTGGGAGCCAGCAGGAATCTGTGCATCCTGTGCTGAAACAATGAGGGGCAATGCGTTACTTCAGTGAGCACAAAATGAGCTGCAGCTTCTGCTGGGGGAACAGCATGGCCCTGGGTGAAAGTCACAGAGATGGATGCGAGAGGAAAAGCTGCAGGAAGATAAAACCATGAGGCCGGCTCAGCTCCTCCCCAGCCTGGATGCAGCTGTACCCACAATGGGCTGTTTCCAGGCTGGGCACTGCCTGGGGAACGGCTCATGAGAGGGTTGAGCAGCCGTCAGCTCCTGCTCAGGGCTGCCTGGGGCTCACATGTCCAACCTGAACAAACAGGTCCTCATCTGCGATACCCATGGGCTCCTCATCACACAGGGCAGGGTGGGCTTGGGGAGCTCTGATTGACTGACGCTGCATCGCAGGAGCCCCCAGCAGCCTTTGCCTCTCTGTCTCTGCAGGTCAGCATAGCTTTAATCAGCTTTCTGGAGACCATGCTGCTCATCTATCTCAGCTACAAGGTACGTGCCCTGCAGGGCAGTGAGCAGTGATGCGCTGCCTGGGTCAGATCTCCCCCCCTCCACGGTGTGAATCCATTTCGCCTCCTTTGAGCTGTTTGAAGCCTGAGGCATCCTGAGAGGACGTTTGTGGCAGTGATGTCTCCCCCCGCTGTGGCTGTTTTCCTCCCTCATTCCCCCTCAGGCTGCTGCATGAGTGTTGTGCAGAGCAGAGTCGGGGGATCTTTTCCCTTTAAATGCAGCCCAGTTTACCAAAACTTGCTGGTTTTACGGGGGGGACAGATTGACGCATGTTGAGCTTCCTAAGGCTGAGGATCTGAAGCTGAGCTTGGGAACACAACTCCTGCTTGTGCTGAGGTCTGCTGCCACCGGAGGTAGCAGGCACTGCTCCAAGCCAGACAGGGAAAGGCTCAAGCTGACTCCTTTGGACCAAAGCCCCTTAAAAAGGCCAAGAAAAGTGACCTTAACAAATGGCATCTTCTCAGATTCAACTGGGACAGTTGGCAGCAGAGGCTCAGACCCTGCGCCACCAGCGATCTGTGTCACTCTCATTCCCTGTCCTGCACGCAGCATTGTATTATGCACTATGTTGCACGCAGCATCCCCGGCTTTGGGAGCAGCAGTGATGGACAGAGGCATGTCATGGCTGCAGAAAGGACTGAGCACTTTGAGGAGGTTTTATTGCCTGTGTGCCTGCTGCCAGCACTGCATCCCTCTCCCCCATGCAAACCGGAGCATCTTTCTGGCTCCTCTGGCATCCTTCCCCCATCTAGCAGGGTCTGTGGCAGAGTGGGAGCTTTTTAATTGTCCTTTGGCAGATTTTTAAGCTTCCTTAATTATTATTTGCCTCTAATTCCTCAGGGGAACATCTGGGAACAGATTTTCCGCATTTCATTCATCCTGGAGATGATCAACACGGTGCCATTTATTATCACGGTGAGTGTTCCTGGTGACATTTTAAAGCAGCTTTAAGTTTAACAAGTGCTGTAGTTTTGGTGGTGAAATAAAGAAAAATGGGGGTGTGACCAAGTGGTATTTAAAACTGGCAGGATATTTATTCTTCAATATTTCTCAATATAATGACTTTCTCTGGAGTGTTACACCAAAACCCATCTTCCCTTTTCAGCTGCTTCACTGCAGCCGGGGCTGCTTTCAATGGCAGCCTCTGGAAATGTCAGTGCTGAGTTTAGAGACGGATCCTTCCCAATGGGGCTCAAATTTCTAGGGTTTGTAGGTGTCATTTTTGTAAAAAGCACGGATTTTTCTGTGATTGACTCTTGCTTCTGTAGATATTCTGGCCTCCTTTGCGGAACTTGTTTATTCCCGTGTTTCTGAACTGCTGGCTTGCCAAATATGCCCTGGAGAACATGATTGTGAGTGACCGGATGCATCCCACCCCTTTCACCTGCCCTGGGGTTGGTGGGAGGTGAGGCTCTACCAGTGAGTGATACTGTGCAGTAACCTGCTGTGGAACAGGAGAGCCCTTTGGTGTCAGTGCCACGCCGATCCCATTGGGTGCACATGGAGAGGGATGCCCTCTGGCTGTCCCCAGGATATGGCATTACATCAGGACGAGATGTTCCAGCCATTCCCATGTGCCCATTTGAGCTGTTTCTCCTGGCAGCAGAGCCCAGACCCGCTCACAGAAATGCACATCTCTTTTCAAGGGCCAAATTCTGATCTTCATCTGAGTGGGCACTGCTGAAGGCAGTGAGGCAGCAGTTGATGCATGGAGGGGTTCTTCCCCCTCAGCCTCTCTGAGCTGGTGAGAGCCCTCTCCTCTCTTCGCAGAACGACCTACACCGAGCCATACAAAGGACCCAGTCTGCCATGTTTAACCAAGTGCTCATTCTGATCTGCACCCTCCTGTGTCTCGTTTTCACGGGGTAAGCGTTGCTCTTCCTTTCACTAAACCACCTTTTTCACTCAGGGAAACCAGCTTTGCATGTCCTAGGGGTGACTCATGGAGCCAGGCTCTTACAGGAGGGGGAGGTGGGATGAGATCTTGTCTGCGGTGGGGTGGCATTGCCGGGACATAAAGTGGTAATTTGGGAAGACAGAGGAGGTTCTACTTAAGTCTTCTAGCCTGATTTTTCAGTCTGAGAGGTTTGTGCACACTGAGGAAAGCGTAACAGGGTGCCCAGAGAAGCTGTGGCTGCCCCGTCCCTGGTGTTAAGGCCAGGTGGGACGGGGTTTGGGGCAACCCCCTCTGGTGGAAGATGTATTGTAGGAACTAATCATCTTCCCTAATTGTATGACTTTAACAGAAACCTTTTAAAGGTGTGCATGAGGGCGTTGGAGGGAGATGGGCGCTGCACGCAGAGCAGGGCTGTGAGTGCTGCAGGGTCAAGGGCAGGGACATCAGCTTCCTGCAGGGACAGGCTCGGATGTGTGTGATGCCTCATTCACTGGGACCCATTGCGCTGGTTGGTTCTGACCACACTCTTCTCCTCACCATGATGCCACTTGAGATGCCTATTACACGAAGAGCTCATTTGTGTAATAGGCCACTGGGGCTCCTGCTAATTAACTGGCCCTTTTACCCCGGGCGTTGCCAGCAACAAGGGCAGCTCTTTATAAAGGAGTTAGTTCTCACTGCTGGGTACTTAGCTTTAAATTAGGCTTTTTGAAGCTTCCTCTGGCTCCCTTGGTCTGGATTTGAAACGTATCACACCACTGAGCTGCTGAATGGTCAGGAAATGAAGCTTTTAGGCTCATGAGTCTTTGGCAATAAGGACAATCTTCTCTTGTGAATGACTAATGCAACTGCAGAGCTCATCAGTGCTCCCTGCCCATGGCACCTCCTGCCTGCTATGGCTGTGGTCGTGTGTCTTGGTGGATGTGACAGGGCTACAGTTTGGGTATAGGATGACTTGGGTCATGCTTCTGTTTAGCAAGGTAACTTTGAAAATGCTGGTAGAGAGGTGGCTCTGTGATGCAGCTTTCCAAGAGCAGTGGCATAGGAACAGGATCTGCCTCCTGCCTGCTGGAGCACATCTCACTCCTGAGCACCCTTCCCATGGGATGAGTCTCTCCAGAGCCTTACTGGGAAAGCTGCTTGCTTCCATATTTGGGGGCTTTTTTGCAATGCAAGCGCAGCTCCCAGGTGATGTTCAACATGTTTTCCATGGCACAGACTTACTGTGACCCATCAGCCGTGTCCTAGACTTCCCAATGCTGCCTTGGTGAGCAGCCACGTCAAAATAAATCCTTCATCTGTAAGTGTCAGTAGTGGAATCATTTCTGCTGCTGACATAAATCCACTGCTGATGCTGACAACGTGACAGACAGAATTCCTCCTTGGACATGGGTTTAAGTTGCATTCTAGGGTCCATTACTGACTTCAACGGGCGCTACAGGCACTGCCTGACTCCTGGGCAGGGCAGCACTTGCTGTGATGTGCGCTTTCTCCTTTCAGGACCTGTGGCATCCAGCATTTAGAAAGAGCAGGTGAGAAGCTCTCCCTCTTCAAGTCCTTCTATTTCTGCATCGTCACCTTTTCCACTGTGGGCTACGGGGACGTGACACCAAAGATCTGGCCTTCCCAGCTCCTCGTCGTGATCATGATCTGCGTCGCCCTTGTCGTGCTGCCGCTCCAGGTTAGCCCTGCACAAGGATGGAGAGGGATGCAGAGCCTGCGCCCGGGCAGCCCTGCCGATGGGGACAGCAGCTCTCTGCCTTCGCTTGCAGTTCGAGGAGCTCGTCTACCTGTGGATGGAGCGGCAGAAGTCGGGAGGCAATTACAGCCGTCACCGTGCCCAGACGGAGAAGCACGTCGTGCTTTGTGTCAGCTCCCTCAAGATCGATCTCCTCATGGACTTCCTCAACGAGTTTTATGCGCACCCACGTCTGCAGGTGAGGACTAGGCATGGTGCTGGGTGCTCTGCCCAGCTACAGTGGATGTGGCAGCGTGTGCTGTACTGGCCAAGGAGAGGTGACAAATGGTACCCTAGGGCACCTCACTTTGCTGTCTTCATGGTAGGGCTCTCTTCCTGATCCCCCCTCTGTTCTGGCCAGGCCTGTTGCAGCTCTGTGTAAGCACATGGAGAGGGGACAGAGGGACTTTTCTAAATGTAAAAGATGTATTTGCTGAATGAAGAATCTCAGACAGAAACAGGACATGTAATTGCTAAACCTCCGTGGGGTTTAACCGGCTTTTACTGGAGTATCCCCACATAATGAGAGATCTTCTCACAAATGGCTGTGCCTTTCCTGTTTCCCAGGATGAAAGCATCACAAATGTGTTTTAGATTTGCATTTCATTCACATACATTTCATTACCATCACCCAGCCTTGACTCCAGCTTGACATCCAAGGTGTAAAATCCCGCGCCTTGCAGTAACTGCAGGAGGCTCTGCTTTGCTGTGGGCACGCAGCTCTCTCCTAGTTCCATAGTCAGATGCGCCTGCATTGGCTCTATTATGCAGAACAGGGTGGAGATGATGCTGATGTTTTTCCCAAGACCATTGTAGGACCCTGGAGCAGGGGGTGTCACACACCAGCAGCAAGTATCAGAAGCCCCAGAGCAGCAAAGCCCTATGTGCAGGACCTCCATCCTGCCGACCCACGTGAGCCTCTCTCTTTCAGGACTACTACGTGGTGATACTTTGCCCAACAGAGATGGACATCCAGGTGCGGCGGGTCCTGCAGATCCCTCTGTGGTCACAGCGAGTGATCTACCTGCAGGGCTCTGCGCTGAAGGACCAGGACCTCATGAGAGCCAAGTGAGCTGAGGGACACGCTGCACGTCTACGGCGAGGCCGGTTCTGCCGTGCAGACCTTGGAGCCACAGAGCGGGTCCCCAGTAATGTCAGCCCAGATGCATGATGATGGGCATCCCTGCATGCCTTCACTGGGGTCTCAGAGGGGGCTGGCAGTGCCCTGGCTGGTACAGGCAGATGCAATCGGCCATTGCAGGTCATGGAATCGTTGCTGTCTGTTTGCAGGATGGACAATGGAGAAGCCTGTTTCATCCTCAGCAGCCGGAACGAGGTGGACCGCACCGCGGCGGTGAGCCAGGCCTGGGGGTGGCGTGGTCAGAGATCATTCATGTCTCAGCCATGAGGGACCGGGGTGATGGCAGCATCTCGCCTCTGCCCAGCACAGGAGGGCATCAGGAGGCAGTTGGAGTGAGAGTGTGGGGTTGAGAGCTGAGCCCCTGCGGGATCATCTTCCTTCTGCTGTCCCAGTTTCCCAACAGTGTTGGGTTCTGGGGAGCAGGAGAGGGCAGTTATGCCCCATTGGGGTGTTGGAGGACCCTTTGCCATATGTCTCCATGGTGGCCGGGTGCTTTGCATTTCACCCTTGGTGCAGAAGCCCTGGGGAAAATAAGGCATCAGACAAGCAGCTTTTGCTCTTTTCCTTGGTAGGATCACCAGACCATCCTGAGAGCCTGGGCTGTGAAAGATTTTGCTCCGAACTGTCCCCTCTACGTTCAGATTTTAAAGCCTGAAAACAAGTTTCACGTCAAGTTTGCTGGTGAGTTGAGGGGCTGTGCGGGAAGAGAATCAGCTCAGGGCAGACTTCAGTCTGCTGCGAGGAGCTGTCAGCCCCTTTATCCGGATGCACACTGAAGCCTGCAGCAATGTGTGAATCCCCACACACTGCAGCAGTGTGGCCCCAGCGGCTGGTGTCTGCCATTCCTATGGTGTCTGCCATTCCTATGGTGTCTGCCATTCCTATGGTGTCTGCCATTCCTATGGTGTCTGCCCATCCCTCTTTTGCTGTCTGCATCATCCCCATTCATGGTGTTGCTCATGGGCTGTTGATCAGCTGAAAGCCCCCCCAGAGCAGCAGCAGCAGGGAGCACCCACCCCCAAGCGCCACCCCAAAATCACCGCATGCCCCGGCACTGTCAGCGAGGAGCGCATCCGCCCCCCTCCCTGCTGCGACAGTGACAGCTCCCTCTGCCTTTCAGATCACGTCGTCTGTGAAGAGGAGTGCAAATATGCCATGCTGGCACTGAACTGCGTCTGCCCCGCCACCTCCACCCTCATCACCTTGCTGGTGCACACCTCCCGCGGCCAGTGAGTGCTGCCTGCCCTGCCTGCCCCTCTTACTTCTCCTGCCTGCCCCTGCCTGCCTACGCTTTGGGCCCAGGGGGAGAGGGTGAGGGTCTGGGGGGGCCCAGCGGGGACCTGGGACCCTGAGCTAGGTGGGGAGCCGAAGCCCCTATGCAGGGGGAGCAGTGCGGATGGGCTGCCAACAGCAGCTTTCCAGCGCCCGGGAGCTGAAATATCTTCTTTATACTGGCATGGTCCTGCTGGTGGGAGGGTTAAGCCACAGCTCGTGCAAACCCAGGCCCTGCAGGCCGTTCGGCAGGTCCGTACACAGCAGCGTTGTGGGTCCTGAGCTCTTTGGTCGGTCACAAATGTCTACACGTGCCATCAAAAGAGTTACGGCACATCCTTGCCAGACGACTCCTTCCCTGTGCTCGGGGCTGTTTGCCAACAGGGGCTCTGAACTCTGCCTCTGCCCCCCCGGGAGCCCTCACTGAATAAAAAGGCACTTAAAATCAGCAATGAAAATGAGCTGCGAGCGCCGACAGCTCCGGGTGGCACATCCCTGCGATCTCACTGCTGCTGGGCTAAATACGCTTCAGTGCTTATTAGCACTCCCGCTGTCGGGAGATGGATGGTGTAATGGGGTCTGTGCCAGCACCAGCGGGTCCCATCCTGGCACCATGGAGGGGTCCATCCCCGCACGCTGCTGCTGCTGTCGTTGCAGGGAGGGCCAGGAGTCCCCGGAGCAGTGGCAGCGGATGTACGGGCGCTGCTCGGGCAATGAGGTCTACCACATCCGGATGGGAGACAGCAAGTTCTTCATGGAGTACGAAGGGAAGAGTTTCACCTACGCCGCCTTCCACGCGCACAAGAAGTGAGAGCGAGGGGCGGATGTGGTGTATCTGCCAGTCTGCATCTCTGGGGGTCAGGGCTGGGGCTGGAGGGTGCTGTGAGGTCTTGTGCAGGGACAAAGCCTCCAAGGGGCTATTCTCCAGCTGTGAATGCCCACATTGTGCTCCTGGAACAGGTATGGAGTCTGCCTGATCGGCATCCGGAGGGAGGAGAACAAGAGCATCCTGCTGAACCCCGGCCCGCGACACATCATGGCAGCATCCGACACCTGCTTCTACATCAACATCACCAAGGAGGAGAACTCTGCCTTCATCTTCAAGCAGGAGGAGAAGCAGAAGAAGAAGGGCTTTGCTGGGAGAGGCACCTATGATGGTCCATCTCGCCTGCCTGTGCACAGCATCATCGCCAGCATGGGTGAGTCGGTGGGGCCACGGCGAGGCAGGGGGGTAGTGAGGGTCCCCAGAATGGGGCAGGAGCCTGCACCCTCCATCTCCTTCCAGTCACCTCCCCACTAAAATGGACCCTGCTCTTTGCTCCCTGGCTGCTCTCAGCGAGCTCAGATATCATTATTAACGATTGATGTCCACTATTATTAACGATATTTGCATAAATCCCCCAAGCCCTGGCTGGAGGAGTGAGTGCCGGCGGCCGCATCCTAAATCACAGCCGTGATTCACAGCCCGACGAGGAGCGCAGTTCGCTCTGCAGCGAGTGGTGCATTTCCTCACATAAAAAATGCCATGAGTCACTGCCTCCAGCTTGTATCTGGGGAGAGCGGCTTTTGGGGAGGCTGAGCTGCACCAGCAGATTATATTTCAGGCAAATAAGTTATGCGTTTGTACTCATGAGCAGCAATTTGCATAGATTATCCCCAGCGAGGCACGGAGAGCTTTGCTCAACAGCATTTGCCAGTGTTCTCCTTACATGGGTCATTTGCAGAGGGACCTTTGAGAGGGAGGGGAATCACACGGGTGCCTGGAGAGCTCCGAGTTCGCTAAAGCGCCATAAATATGTTTGAGTTTTGGAAGGAGGATGGGATGGGGAGGCCTCTCCTGTCCTGGGTGAAGATCTAGAGGGATGCAGGAAGTGAAGGAGGGTGTTGTGCTGCGTTGGGGGCTGCCTGCCTGCCTCCCCTAGGGCGCTTGAGGATGGTGGGGACAAAGGGGTGGCCATGGGGAGGGCAGCTTCCCAGCAAGAGCAGGCGCAGCGGCATCAGCTTGTTTCTAGCGTGGCTGGTGTCTCCCAGAGCCTGCAAAGCAGGGTCAGGCTGGATGGTTGTCATCCCTGAGATACATCTGAATAATAAACTGCTATAAAGCCAGGTTTTGCAGTAGGTGGGCAAGCGGTTCAGCCAGGCTAATGGAGGTGGCCACGGTGCGGGGACACAGGAGCTGTGCCCCAGGGAGGTGCTCCACACAGCAATGCCCAAGCAGAGGTCACTGGTGGGTGCTTTGCCTTCCCTCCCTGTGCCAATGGATGGTTTAGCTTCATCTGGGCAGCATTTATCAGGCACAATGCACAGCCCCGAGCGCAGGGCTCAAGGGCACCGTGCTGACTCAGCACTCTTCATCACCTTATAGCGCGTTTGCTGTGCCTCCCTCCCCACCGTGTCCAGGTACAGTGGCCATGGACCTGCAGAACACGGAGTGCCGCCCCGCTAACAGCAGCAAGCTGGCGCTGCCGGCCGAGAACGGCTCCGGGAACCGGCGGCCCAGCATCGCGCCCGTCCTCGAGCTGGCCGACTCCTCCTCCCTGCTGCCCTGCGACCTGCTCAGCGACCAGTCCGAGGATGAGATGACGCAGTCGGACGAGGAGGGGTCGGCGGTTGTGGAGTGAGTCACCCGCCTGCGGTTGAGCTGTTCCTCACTTCATCCCTGTGAGGGTGCTGAGGCGCTGGCACAGGGTGCCCAGAGAAGCTGTGGCTGCCCCATCCCTGCAGTGTTCAAGGCCAGGTTGGACACAGGGGCTTGGAGCACCCTGCTCTATGGAAGGTGTTCCTGCCCGTGGCGGGGATTGGGACTGGATGGGCTTTAAGGTCCCTTCCAACACAAACCATTCTAAGACTATCATTCATTTCGGAGAGATGGGGGCCATTGTAAATGATGGATGTGCGATAGTGCCTGAGGGGTGCTGGGGTTCATTCCCTCTCAGCTTTTGCATGAGCACACGAACATGTGCAACATGGGCGATCACTGCTTTTGGGGTGCTTTGGAAACACCCCCTCTGGGTACCAGTGGGGTTGCACCAAGGCAGATGCTGCTGGTGATGGGCAGGTTGTTCCATCAGTCCTCTCGCCTCCCTTCACTCACGGGCATGAAAGGGATTCTATTCGCCATGGCACATAAATAAAACCTCACAAAATAAACATTTAAAGCTGTTAGTTTACGGCAGCCAGATAAGCACTCGCTTTACTGGTTACCCATTTGATGCTGTCACAGCCATGTGGGGAGTTTACTGCAAACTCTAAATTGGCTTTTTATTCAGATCCCCTTTTAGCTGTTCTTTAAATGAAAATTTCTGCTTCTGGTTCCATCAGAAATGCAAATGGTGATTTTTTGAATATCTGTTCACCAAAATGAGCTCTAAAAATGGGATATGAGGTTGTTTTGTACCTTTATGTGGCTCAGCATTACCCTCATGTCCTGGAGCTCACTGCTCTGCCTCCCTTAAACGACGCTGAATGGTGCTTAATCTGTTCCCTGTGCTGGGACCACTGCATACTTACAATCTCATGACCCTTTGCATGGCAAAACTCATTCCTAAATACGTGCATTTGGAAAACCTCCAACTGCTGCAGAGGAGTTTTGTGAAGCATTTGCCAGTGCTGAATCCTGGGCTGCAGTTCCTAAATGTTATTCCCAGCATCCGAGTGTTGAGCATATGGAAAGCTCTCTGTCCTCACGCTGCTGGTGTTGATCTCTGCTGCAGGTACGTGAAGGGCTACCCCCCGAACTCCCCCTACATCGGGAGCTCCCCGACTCTGTGCCACCTTTTACCCGAGAAAGCCCCATTCTGCTGCCTGAGGCTGGACAAGGTACAGTGGGGCTGCAGCCCCCCGGCACGGGATGGCTCTGTGCGTGGCTGAGAGCCTCACGCTGAGCCCCTGCGCTGCCTTCCACCGCACAGGGCTGCAAGCACAACAGCTTTGAAGATGCCAAAGCCTACGGGTTTAAGAACAAACTGATTATCGTTTCGGCAGAGACGGCCGGGAATGGGCTCTATAACTTCATTGTCCCCCTTCGTGCGTACTATCGGTCCCGCAAAGAGCTGAACCCAATTGTGTTGCTGCTGGACAACAAGCAAGTACTTTTCCGTGGATGTTTTCCATCGCACTGAGCCCTCCCCTGTCACTTCATGAGCATCTCACACCGTGGGGATGGATGCGTGGGGGAATGGCAGTGCCACTGTTGGCTTATGTTGGCCCTGGGAACTCCTGTGTGGGTTTTTATGTCTATCTTTACCCCATGGACTTGATGAAGCACCTTGCTCTCTGTTGCTCTTCCTCCAGGCCTGAGCACCACTTTCTGGAAGCCATCTGTTGTTTCCCCATGGTTTACTACATGGAGGGCACGATCGACAAGTAAGTGTTCCCACATATGGCTCTTGTTACTTATGGCATTGCCTAAATGTGTTGAATTTACCGCACCCCAGATTTTTGGGTCACCCCGTGAGAAGCCCCAAGGCTGGTACCATAGAGCTGAGCCCACCCTTGGCTTTGTGGGTTGTCAAACCCCCTTGGTAGATGGGAGCAAGCGAGGAGCTGGTGGTCGGGAGCAGCCTGGGCTTGCTGTAGCGCTGCACGTCGCAGCGTGCTGCTTCCCTGTGTCCTTTCCAAGGGCTGACCCTGCGCTCTTCTCTTTGGGAACTGCCCAGCCTGGACAGCTTGCTGCAGTGTGGCATCATCTACGCCGATAACCTGGTGGTTGTGGACAAGGAGAGCACGATGAGCGCCGAGGAGGACTACATGGCAGATGCGAAGACCATTGTCAATGTCCAGACCATGTTCAGGTGAGGGGGTGAGCACCGCCCCGGCTCCTTCATGGCCACTTACCTCTGCTGCAGGCAAGGCTGGGAAGGGTGCTGGTGGCTGGGGTGGTGGCTATGGGCAGTGGGACAGATCTGTGGTTGGACTTGCTCTAGGAAACAGCATCAAATCAGCTCTTTCTGACCTCAGACATGTACAGGGATGGTTTCGGTCTTCCTCAGGCTTTAAATACATGGAATGCTCTCACTTCTGAGCAAGCTGCAGGAAAACAGGTCTCTTTCCATTGCAGGCTCTTCCCCAGCCTCAGCATTATCACGGAGCTGACCCACCCCTCCAACATGAGGTTCATGCAGTTCAGAGCAAAGGACAGTTACTCTCTTGCCCTTTCCAAGCTAGAAAAGGTAAGAGAAAGTCTTCCCCTGCACATGTGGCCTGGGAACTCAATGCTGGGAGTGACTGGGGTTTTGCTCCTCAAAGTCCTGTACTCTTCTGCGTGCTGCAGCTCCCATAGTCAGTGGGCATCCACCTGAGATAACCTGCAGAAAATGAGTGAGCAGTTGGTCTTTGAACTGGTCACCTCTTTCAATGTATTTATGTATTTATTCAGTGGTGGGGTTTGTACTGCTGCAGTGCTGGGCCTCTGCATCAGGTTTAATGCTGTGACTACAGTGAGGGGAGGCAGTGAAGTCACTTTGCTGAGACAGATCTTCCAACAAGGGAGACAATACCCCTGAACCAGACCCTGGGACTTTCAGCCCATGTCAAAAACCCCCAGCCCATTGCTGAACGCCCTGGAGGATGTGAACGAGCCCCTGTGGGTGCTCACGTCTCCCATTCCTCTTCCAGAAAGAGCGAGAGAATGGCTCCAACCTGGCCTTCATGTTCCGGCTGCCCTTTGCAGCCGGGAGGGTCTTCAGCATCAGCATGCTGGACACGCTGCTCTACCAGGTAAGAACCCAGCGGGCTCTGTGTACTGCACCCCGCGGCTGTGGCCCCCCCCCTTCGCATCCCCCAGTGCATAACTGAGCAAGCCTTTTCTCTGGTTTCCTGCCCCATGTCTCCCCGCAGTCATTCGTGAAGGACTACATGATCACCATCACTCGGCTGCTGCTGGGCCTCGACACCACGCCAGGCTCGGGCTACCTCTGTGCGGTAGGTGCCAAGCCCTCGGGGTTGAACCATCGGGTCAAATCATCATGGATCTGATGTGATCTGTCACCCTGCGTATGGGGGTGCAGAGTTTCCCTCTTCCACCCTGGAATATGGGGGATAGGCAGCATTACCAGGTCATTGCTCTCCTTACATTGTGTATGGGGATCCTCAGTGTTACCAAAAGTACAAAAGCCCAAGAGCTGCCAAGGGCCAAAGTCCCTGTTTTGAAGGTTGGAAATTGCCCCTGGTCTTTCTGTGGATCTTCGCTTTTGGGATTGACAGGGATGAGCTGGGGCGAAGCTCAGGAGCAGCCCCAAGCTACTCCTCAGGTGGCTTTGCATGGCACAGGGTGGTTGATGTTTGCCCTCTGTTGCTCAGATGAAGATCACTGAAGATGATCTGTGGATCCGGACCTACGGCCGCCTCTTCCAGAAGCTCTGCTCCTCCAGTGCTGAGATTCCAATTGGGATTTACAGGACGGAGTCACACATGTTTGCAACCTCTGAGGTAGGGGCATGGCAGTGGTGTGTGAGCAGAAAGGGCTGCTGGTGGTCCCAAGCTGAGCATCACCACACAGCAGAGATGTGGTCCATGAAGCTGGATGGGTCCATGGGGCCCTTGGACCTGGGTGCAGCATCAGTGGCGAGGAATGAGGGGAGGGGAAGCTCTGCCTTAGTGTCATGAGTGGCTCTGTGCCTGCATGGTGGTGGTGGTGTCCTGGTTCCCAATCGGATGAGCTGGTCCGTGTGAGTGCCAGTTCTCCAGGCAGCGGTGCTGTGGGTGGACAGGGGGGTTTTCTCAGCACAGCTCTGCCATCCTGCATGGCACTGAGTCCCTGGGGAGCAGGGGGGATGTGGCACAGTGGGGCTGCCCCTTTCCTGAGCTCACTTTGGTTTTCCTCCCTTTTCCCTGCCGCAGCCTCACGACATCCGAACGCAGGTGAGTGCCGTCCTCATCCGGGTGCTTGGCTGGTGTTGGGCATTATCCTGGCTGCCGGCGCTGCCTCCTTGTCCCCCCCGGCCTGGAGGCTGGCCTGTGGGCAAGCAATGGTCTGGCTCGTGCCAGTGGCTCCTCTGGCCACTGACAGGCACCGCACTGCTTGTGCCCGTGGAAGGGTGATGCCAGCTAAGCATCAACAGTCCAGGAATGCCAAAGTCCTTGATGCCCTGAAGTGTAATTAATTGGGACAAGGAGCAGGGGTGTGTGCCAGGCTCTGTTATAAATCCTTCCAGTTTTCAGCTTTGTGGGAAGTAGCTACAGGGAGCCAAAAGTTGACATTTAATTAAATGCCATCATCCTCTTCCTTAGAGATGCTTTAAACCACTTTATTAATAAATTCCTGCTCTCCGGTGGGATTGCTGTATCGGAGATGCAGCAGCACGTCTACTGTAAGATGAAGGAGAGGAAGACAAGGGCAGATATAATGGTATAAAGGGTACCAGGTGGCTGTTGGACTCCGCTTATCCCAGATCCGAGCCCAGTTCTAGCAGCACAGCGATGATGTGCTGGAAGAGTGCGTGTGTGTCAGAGGGAGGATCCCATCCCAAGGGAGACATCCCACCCCATCAGAGACAGGACGGGCTCTTTCGAGCTCCCCCCTTGCCCTCCGTGACCTGCTGGGCTTCCAGTCACAGATCTCAATCAATGTGGAGGACTGCGAGGACACAAAGGACGTCAAGGAGCACTGGGGCATCAAGACCGGCCACCATAGGAACTCGTGCTCCAGCGACCAGTCGGAGCACCCGCTGCTGCGGCGCAAGAGCATGCAGTGGGCACGGCGGCTGAGCAGGAAGGGCACCAAGCACTCCAGCAAGACGGCCGAGTGGATCAGCCAGCAGCGCCTCAGCCTGTACCGGCGCTCCGAGCGCCAGGAGCTCTCCGAGCTCGTCAAAAACCGCATGAAGCACCTGGGCTTGCCCACAACCGGGTACGGTAAGTGCCGTGCGGGCGCGCTTCTCGGCGGTGCTGCGTCCCACTCGTGGGCTCCCCCAGGTAACCCTAACCCCGAGCTGAACCGAACCCCACACCAAGCCTAACCCCGCGCCAAGCCTGACCCCCGAGCCTAACCCCGCAGGCGCTGCCGGGCTTGGCTCAAGCAGTGCCTCATTCCCCGGCTTGCTCGTGCTTCTGCTGAAGGCTGGGGTCCCCTCGCCTGCCACCCCCATGGGGGGCTCTGGGATGGGTCCAGGCAGGAGTTTGCAGCGGCGGAGTGACTCTGGCCCCTGTGCCTGCAGCGGGACCAGGTGCCCCTGCGCAGCCTTGGGGTGCGATGCCCCTTTTGCCCCCCACTTTCCGGCGGCTCAGGACACGCTGCCTGCAGGTCAGCTAACCCCTCCTGCCCGAGATACCCCTAATGCAGCAGGGAGAAGTGAAGCCCCATCAGCTGGCGCAGACCCCCTTTGTCGTAGGTTTTAATCCTTCCTGAAACTCCTCCATGGAAAACCTTTCGGTAGCTGCAGGGATGAGTGGTTTGCTTCATTGTGTGTGAAACCGATGTCTGGCTGCGACGAGCCTGCATGGCCCCGGGGCGTCTGCTGCCCTCAGGGTCCCTCCGTGCAGCTGCATTTCTCGTGAAGCTTCTCACCCGCTCAGTGCTGGTGTCTGTGTCCCCCCAGACGATTCCCCACCCCTTGGTTACAACACTCTGTAGCCTGCAGCTTCCTTGGTTTGGTTTTGGTTTGGTTTTTCCTTTCTTTTAAGCCATCCTGTGCTGCCGCCTGTTTGCTTCATTCTCGAGGACTGTCCGTCTGTCCCCTGCCAGCCCCTGCCCGCTTGCAGGCTGGCACCATGCCTGGCTGGGATGGGAGCTGATTTCGGGAGGTTGGGGGGGGGGGGGATGATATTCCTCCTCTCCCCATTCTCGCTTCTCCTTTGCAGCCCTTGAGGCACATGAAAGAGGGGAGAAAACCTAAAGAAACACAGCACAAGGGGGGCGGGGTGGAGTGGAGGGCATGTGGCCACCGGCATTGGCCAGTGCCATAGGGAGCCAGGCTGGAGGGCTGAATTGCAGCAGCGTAGAAGGGCTCAGGGCCCTCCGGGCAAAGGCTCGCAGTGGTTTATCCACCTCCTCTCTTTGTTTTCCTACGTTATGAGCCCCAGAAGCTTCTGCTGCTTTTGTAGGGAACTTCCGGCTCCCTGCAGCTCTGTTTGCAGAGCCTGGAGCGTGGCTGATGCCATTCACCGCCTTAAGGGAGCTGTTTCACGCGGTGTGGGGAGCCGGGGGACAGGAGCTCTCGAAGCACAGCCCGTGCGTCCGAAGCAAGAGCTGCTGGGCACCAAACACAGGCAGAGGTGAAGGCAGAGGCCGCTTCCCTGCCTGAATGACTTCAATTGAGGATCCCAAGGGGCAGCCGGCAGCCAGCCCGGCCGGGATGCTCTGGCGCTGTTGGCTGGGTCAGTGTTTGATGCTGCATCCTTCTCCTGATGTATTTGGGTTGGAGCAACCCAGGGAAGCTCCAGCAGTCGAGGAGGCAGCAGGGCCGGGCAGGAGGGGATGGATGGATGCAGGACCCGCCTCCCGTCGGGATGGGAGGGCAGTGCGTGGCCGGGATCGGGGCGCTGGGCACAGCGGGGGGGGACCAACACCTCCATACCCCCTGCGGCACAGCTCGTCTGCGGGCGGCTGTGCTGGGATGTGCGTTGTCACCGTGTGTCACCGTCAGTGTCTGGACACCCATGGCGTTCATGGACGAACCCGTTGCTCTGCCTTCTGCTCCTTTCCGTTTTCTTTTGCTCATTTGATTGCTGCAGTGCAGGAGCTCGTCTCTGATATTTGCCGAACCATGGCTTGCTGACCTCTCTCTCTCTCTCTGTTTATGTCTGTGCCTTTCCCTGTATGTTCTGTAGAGGATGTAGCAAATTTAACAGCCAGTGATGTGATGAATCGGGTAAACCTGGGATATTTGCAAGGTAATTCCCTTTCCCTGGGAGTCCCGCGTGACTCACGGCGTGCAGCGTACAACAAGATCATGCCAGCTAAGCCCAAACCACACACCCCTGCCGGTTTTCACCTTAGATTCCCGAGCCTTTCAAGCACTGATTTGTTTGTTTTGGAAAACAAAAGACCGAACGGAGGTGCCAACGGGGCTCCACAAAGCCATGGAGAGAAAAGCCTCAGAGACCCTTTTCTAGCTGAGTTCTCACAGGGGAATCACAGCCCTAGGCTGTCATTAAAAGAAACCCTCTCTCCATCGCTCTGCAAGGTGGTTTTGGACTGTAAAGCCAAGGGCGGTTTGAGGAGAGGATTTGTGGGGGGCTGAGCACAGCCGAGCCCCTTCTCCTCTTGACCCCACATGGGTCAGGCACGGCTCGGGGGCAGGCAGCACTTGGAAAGCCCTTCACGATCCTTGCCTTGTGTTCTTCAGCATTAGCAAACGCTGTTTTCTAACCCAGGCAGCAGCTCCCACAGGCACTGCCCCTGCTGCAGCCTCCCCCGAAGCCCTTTGTTGGTGTCTGCAGCGTTGTTGCATCATTTACACCTTTACACAGTGTAAAGGCACTTAAAGTGATGTAAAGTGCCCTGAAGAGGCCCCATTTTACTGCAGCAGTTAGAGGTTAGCAATAGCCCATTCTTGCTGTGTTTTAGGCTTCACTAACCCGTGCTTAAGGTGAAAAGTTGGCATTTTCCAATGAACCGTCCTTCATCAGAGCAGCAGCCCCAGCTGGGGCTCATGGAAGCCCCACGCCAGCACAGTATATTGCCAGCAGGGTGGTGGGTGCTGGGCAGAGCTCGGACCCCGCTGGCATCTCCCCATCCTGCAGAAGAGCTGGGGCTGAGTGAGCACCACGGAGGGTCCAGCACCGTCACTTCACCCCAAACCAGGAGCCCCCATGGGTGGACATCCGGCGTTGGGGCATCACTCCCGGTGCAGGAGCTGGAGCTCAGCGCTGGTCCCCCCCCCCAAAATAAACCCAGTCATTGCTGGAGGGCGCTGCTGGGCTGAGCCCCGCAGCTGTGCCGCCGGGGACCACATGGCAATATACTTGGTGGGTTCAGCAGTGCCTGGCTTGGCTGCATGGGGGTCAGGAAAAGGTGCTTCCATGGAGCAGGGATACCTGCCGCGAGCCAGGGCCCTTCCCACCTCCCTCCTCATGTCAAACCCCGTGTGTCCCGCCAGGCCCCAGGGTCTGTGTGTGCCACCTGCACCCCAGCATTGCCACCCCCTGTCCCTGCCTCGCTGTAAGGATGAGCACTGGGATGGACAGAGCTCGAGGGACCAACTGGCACCCAGGGCTGGACCAGCACCCCGGTACAGCATCTCCCTGCGTCCCATCCACCATCAGGCACCCTCTGTGGGCTCAGAGATGCTGGAAGGTGTCTGAACAGCAAAACAAAGGTCTCCTGTCCCTCTGCAAACTCGGCCCAGCTGCAGGGATGCCCTGGGGCCCATCTGGATGTGCACTGTCCAAATGCATGCAGGGGCCTGTTTGCAGGGTGCCAGGCCACATGGCAGCAGTGGCTTGAGCTCATTGCACAGCTACAGAAGAGCCCATTTCAGAGGTTCCACCCCAGCCCCGAGGCTGAAGAGCAGCTGGCTTGGCCACTGCCTTGTGCCTGGGGTGATCATGCACCCATGGGTGCTGTTAAGGCTGGAGGCTCATCCTGTGTCCTGCTGTGTGGTGGGCAGGGGGAGAGCAGGGATGGGGTGATGGGAGCAGCTCTTCTTCTGATGGCCATTTCCTGGTCCTGCTGCCACCAAACTGAGCTCCAGCTGTCTGAGACCAGCAGCCATTGGTGTGCACTGATGCTGCTCAAGAGGGACCCTTCTGACAGCCCCAGAGGCGTCCCAGTGACAGCCTTGCAGTGAGTGGGTGTCCCACCATGCTGGTCATGCTGCCCCGGCATCCGTCTGTCCATCCCCTCTCCATCCTGTCCATCCACATCCATCTGTAAACGGTGTTATTTGTCGCAGCTCCCCCCCTCCCCAGCCGCCCGCAGCCTTGCACCCCCATTCATTTCACCTATGATCTTGTTCTCAGCTATTTTGGAAAGCCCCCCCCCGGCCCTGGTGCCACCCCTTTGCCCCTGCAGCACCCATGGGTGGCCCTGAGCCCTTCCCCGGGTGGTCCCTGTAGTTTAGAGCCATCCCTGTCTGGCATCGACGGCTCTGGAAGTCCACGGAGGTGGTTTCCCTTGGGCAGGAGAAAGAAGCAGTGATTGAACTAGAGCCTGTTGCTGGATGGTGCTAAATTAAGTAATGCAGGGAGGGGAGAAGAGGGCAGAGCGGCCGGGGAGGGGTTTGGCGGCCCTGAGCCAGTGGTTGGACTCGTTGTGCTAGAGCTAACGTGGCAAGACTAACCTGTTCCCTTTTTTGCACTAAACCAAGGTAAGAAAACTCACTTTTTTTATGGGGGAAAACAGGGACTTTGAAGAGTTACATCTGCCAGGCATGCAGTTGGGGGGGTAGTTGGGGAGGCATGGAGGGAGGTGCCAGCGGTGTTCTTGGTGCTCTTCTGGTGGCAATGCCGTGTGTTGGGAATGAGCTGCGATCACTCACAGCCGGGTGCTCGGGGATGCTGCAGTGGGGCTGTGGGGCCGAGGCCATGGGGTGTCCGTCAGGGCATCCCTCACCAGCCCTTTCCCCTTCTCTCGCAGATGAGATGAACGACCACCAGAACACGTTGTCCTACGTCCTGATCAATCCCCCTCCGGACACGCGGCTGGAGCTCAACGACATCGTGTAGGTGTTGCCCCCATCCCCTCTTGGCCTTTCCCTGTGCCCCCAGACCTGCCCCAGCACCATGGCCTGCCCCCACTGCATTGCTTTCATCCTTTCTCATAGAGACCGGGGGGGGGGTTTGCCTCCTTTCTGGGCTGTCCCCATTCCGTATGTTCCCAAGGAGTGCCCAAACCACCCCAGCTTTACTCATCACGGTTCAGACTCTCGGTGTGAAGGTTTTCTCTCGGCCTTCGTTGCTGTGCAGCAAAAGGAAAATTAACTCTTTACAGTTAAGCACAGCACCATGGGGCATCCCCACATTTCCCAGCCTTGAGGATGGGCCAGACCCCGGTTTAGTGGTTGTGCAGCTCTCTGGTGCTGTTGGGAAGTGCGGGGGTTCCCATTGGTGTAACCAAGCTGCGCCCCGCAGGTACCTGATCCGCTCCGACCCGCTGGCCCACGTGGCCAACGACGGCCACAGCCGCAAGAGCAGCTACAGCAACAAGGTGGGTCCCTGCAACCCCGAAACGCGCGACGAGACCCAGCTCTGAGCAGCCCCTGCCCGGGACAGGGTGAGGATGAGGACGGCGGCCGAGGGGAAGGCGGCCGCTGCTGCTGCTGCTGCTGCCCATGGGTGCCCTGGGGGACGGTGATGCCCATCCTGGCTGCGTGCCCTGCAAGGGGTGCCCAGGCCCCCGGAGGGATGGGACAGACGGACGGACACCCGCAGGCACCCCGTGGCTTTTAACTTTTTATACCAATACCGCAACTAGTGAGAAAGTCTTCGCTGGTGCTGGTGGGACGTGGCTGAGACCCGATGACAAATGACCCTGTGAGAGCAGGAGGACTGTGTTTAACGTTACCCCCCCGATGATGCAGGTTGTTTGCATTTGATGGGGTTTGTCAATACAAGAGTAAAACTGCACCAAAACCTTCCTCCTTCACCGGGTATCCCTTCGGGGTACCCAAACTTCTCTTTCACCCAACTCATGTTCTTCACCCTCTGTTGGTTTTCTGTTATGGCATCGACGTGAGGAGCGCTTGGAGCTGTGCCGGGAGGCAGGGAAGGATGTGCTGGCAGCCGTGGGAATGGCTGGAATAGGATGGGACGTGGCCATGCAGCTCGTTCTGGTGCCATGGCAGGGCTGCACTGCCTCCAGTGCACCTTAGCCTCTCACAAACCAAACCCCACCAAAACCAGGTGACTAAACGCCAATTGCCATCCCTATGGCAATGCCTCTTGCCATACGTGCCCAGCTCTAAGCCCAAGCCCTGGCTGTGGGCATGGTGCCCCTGGGTTTGTGTCCCCCATCGAGCTCATCCGCCATTGCTGCTGCTCTTGGAGCTGGGCTGCCTGGGGGTCCCTGTGCTGGGTGGCATGGGCCCGACTGGCCGGGAACATGCACTGATGGGGTCGGTGTCTCAGCTCAGACCCTTCCCCCCTTCCAGGGGCAGTTTGGGGCCTGACACCCACTCGGCTGCGCAGCCCGGATCTGAATGTCCCTCCTTCCCTTCCCATGGGGCATGACCAGTGCCACATTCAAGGCAGCGGGTTCTGCCTGCGCCCCCCTGCCCGCTGCAGCTCCATCCGTCCTCGCTCAACGTTATAACCCAGCGGCAGCACGTGTCTGCAGCAGAGGTGCATGAATGTACAGAACACCAACCCGAGCCCCGGAGCACTGCCTGTGCTGCCCAACCGCTTCCGACTGCACCCGCAGAGACCTCCCCAGGACAGACACCAGATGCGATTTCCATCTGTTTCTGCCCACGTGTAAAGGTTTTCTTTGGCTGCCAAGTGAATAACTGACTTGTTACCTTCCTATACCGTTACTTGCATAGGTTAAAACTCCAATGTGCTTTCTTTGTTTTAACGAGAAGCCTGCAAAGCACAACGTTGCCATGAAATCCTGTCAGCCATCCCGGACCTGCTGCCAGCTGAATGGTTTAGTGCCATGAACATTTGACTTTTGTTCCCCCATGACACTCCCAATAAAAGCTGTTTACAAAAGCAAACCAAAAGCAAACCACAAATACCTGTTCAAAGTTGCATTCCCAAGGAGCTGTGAGATGGGCTTGGGGGGATCCTATTTAGTTCTTTCTAATTGTTATTTGTCCCTGATGTGTTGGTCATGAGGCCCTGCGTGACCTGCACTGGGGACCATCAGCTGATGGTACATCATGGGCTTGGAGAGACACTGCAGGGGAAAGCAATGAGCCCAGCTCTATCCTACTGCTTCGCTTAGGTGTGGGCACAAAGAACACTGCCTCTGATGGGGGTTTTGGGGTTGTTTTGGGTTTTTTTCACTTGTTGAGGGTTTTAATGTAGATGATGTTTGATTTATTTCCCTTTGTAACGCAGCATGCCAAATACATCATTTGAAATAAAGAAGTTGTTGTAGGCTGAGGAAGAGAGCGAAGCTGAAGGACAAAAGCACACGCTGGGTCTGTGTTAAAGCCTCAAGAGGCTCAGATAGCTCCAGGCAGGCCTCATCACCTATTAGTGTATTAATCATCCCGATTACAGCCGGTGGTTTTCCAGTCCCCACTTTGCTTTCAAGGGAGTGTGGAACAAATACGAAGGGTTTAGAGAACCCCAACCAACCAAGCACCAAACCCCCAGGCAGAGCGGGTGCTGTGATTACCTGCACGTGCTGGGCTGCTCAGGACAGCACAGGTTTTAGTATGCCTGGCAGTGCTCAAGGCGGTTGGATGGGGCTTGGAGCACCCTGCTCCAGAGGAAGGTGTCCCTGCCCGTGGCAGGGGTTGGAGCTGGAGGAGCTTTAAGGTCCCTTCCAACCCAAACCCTGCTGATTCTATGACGTTTCTCTCTCCATTTGGCTGCTGGTGGGATGGGCTCCATTAAGTGCTGTGCTCTGCAGCTAAACCCAGCCCCGAGCATCCAGGTCGGCCACACACACTGCTGGGTAAGTGGTCCCCATTCCAGAGCCCCCCCCCGGCTGCACAGACATCAGTGCCACACAGGAGCTCAGCTTTAGGTGCCTCCTTCTCCATGGGTACTCTGAATTCTTACAGACCCTTAAGACAAGGAAATAACCCAAGAGGAAACCCACACCAAAAGCAGTTTTAACCGCTCTCTGGTTTGTGATACTATTAAATAACCGCCCTCAATATGAGCATATTTTGACAATGCTTCTGGTTTTGTTCAACATATAAATAGCTGTATTTAAACGGAAAGCTATGTGTATAAACCATCGGCGTTTTGCAGATGTTCTTTCTATGGTGTATATTTATAGCAGACATTCTCTGGGATGTTGAACTCGATACTGTAGACACTCGCCTGTGGCCAATGCAAGTCTGAGAACAAACGTGTAATTTTTCTAGTTCTTTCAACTCAGCTCCAATACTAATGTAAAAACAGAAGTATTCTATTTTTGTAATGGGCCTGGGAATGCTGATGCATCAAGAAGAGCCGTTTCTGCTTGCAAAGCGCTGTCTTGGAGGGGGCCAGCCCCTGTCCTGCCCTTCCCACAGGGAAAAATGGGATTTGCAGAAGGGAATGGCTGTGTTCCTCTGTGGCGATGTGACAGGCCCTGGGGCAGGGCAGAAATGAGGATGACCGCAGTAGTTTCGAGCGCAGCAGCAAACGGCTCCATCGCATGTTACGTGTCCACTAACGGTTTCCTACACTAAATATGGACTAAATCCATATATCCTGCATTAAAATTGAATATCAAAACAAATGTTAGAGTATATTGATTTCCTGTTACACCCCTTTTTACCTCAATCCATACAGAACATGACATCTTTATTGCCCCTGGGAGAGCTCTCATCTCTCTGGGTCAGCTCAGACAGGGATATTTCTCAGCAACAGCTTATAAAGCTCCTTCTGAGCCCTGGTCCTGTGCCACACTCTGCTGGGAGGCACTGCAGGAGAGGGTTTTGTACTGTGAAGATGCTTCACATTTCTGTAAAGGCAATGAAAATAAAAGAGCTGCATGCAGCAACCATGGAGACTGTGTCTCGTTTTGGTCTCGGGGTGAACTTCATCTTAAAACCCACAGCAAGATGTGGCTCTAGAGTGCCTGACATGTACGAGCCCATGTTTTGAGTCATGTCTTCCAAACCTTTTCAACCTCATCTTTCAAATCTCTTTCACCATTCATGCCCAGGAGACACGTTAGATTTGCTTTGTGTTGGTTTTCAGTAACAGCACATCCAAACCACAAGACCCACTGCAGAAATCATACCTGCTACTGATCCCAGCCCTGCCACCCTCAGTCACCCCAGGGTCTGCATCTCCCTGAGCTGCTGGAGTTAAATGTATACCCCTAATTAACTGAGAGCTGTTGGACACCTCATCCCTGGCAGTGCTCAAGGCCAGGTTGGACGGGGCTTGGAGCAACTGCTCCAGTGGAAGGGGTCCCTGCCCATGGCAGGGGTTGGAACTGAATGAGCTTTAAGGTTCCTTCCAACCCAGTTCTATGATGCTCTTACTTTACACTGCAGCCCCAACCCATTGGTTGTAGCGAGTGAAAACTCCAAGGAGATCACCAGTTTCTATGCTGTTAACTCTCCCGTGTAGCAGGGAGAAACTGAGCTTATTGTGTTTGCGCACTCAACGTTCTAGCAGCCCAGTGTTGAACTGTAAGGGGGCTTACAGAATGAGTACTTCCAACTCGGATTATTCTTGAACCCTGCTGCAGACCATGATGGAAACGTGACAGACATCGACTACGGATGCAAACAGCACGTGCAAATACACAGGTAGAGATGATGCATGAAGAGTCTGAGAAAAAGAAATCACATTGAAGAGCACTTTAAAGATGTACACTTTTGTGCTTATTATGTGTCAGAAACTGACAGAGATATTACTCTATAAGAACTAATTCTCTAGCCCAGAGGAAACACAGTGAGAGCCCTGTGGTCCCTTTGCAGCGAGCTCTATGGAAGGCTTACAGGGGGTTTGGCTTAGGCACATCTTTAGAAAATTCAGTAGAGTAAAAGAATATCCTTTGCTTTCAGACAGTTTATTCCTCTTCTACGGTCATAGGAAGAGCTGATGCCACAGCTGTACCTCAAGCTCGCATTCTCCTGCCCGAACTCCCAGGAAACACAAGAACCTTTGTGAAGCTGAAAGAGGTTTTTTAGCCAAAGCCAGTTCTTGTTTTACACAGCTAAGGGGGAAGGAGCCTGGCTCCAATCAACACTGGTGAGTCACAAACTAGACAGCTTAAGCTACAGATCAACAAGTTACTTCTCTTTCTCTAGAGAAGGGACCCAGATGTAGCATAGCACCAGTAACTGCCCAGGCCTTTCACTGGGGAGGGTATTTGCATGAAGCTCAAGTGGTTGTGGACAGGCAAAGTGTCATTTTCTAAGCAGTGATTTCTAGAAGATGAGACATTAGCAAGTGAGATGCTGGCACCGTTCTGCCATGGCAGCTGCCAGTGCACGGATCACCCACCTGCTCCTGCATTCGATGACTTTCAGTCATTGACAGTGTCACTGTCCCACAACCACATTTTACCCTGGGCTGACACCAGGCAGTGAACACACTGAGGTTGACATTTGGATTATACAAAACCGATGGAAGAAAAGGAATTACTCTCCCTGCTACAAAACACTGCATTTGCCTACACACATCTACAGGTTTCCCCACATTCCCCTGCATTTTCATGCCCAAATTCTACGTTATCTTCTTACAAGCAGCTTCCTCTCTCTTCCTGTTTCCAGAGCAAATTACTAGACCATATTCCTTGCCAAGGTATTGGAGATTAATGTTCTTTTGATAATTAAAACTCAAGACTATTAGTTTTGCAGCGAATTTAATCTCTTAGAAGGTGACTTACTCCTCTATGATCCTCAGCTCGGCACCTGGGACTACACACTGCCTACAGATGAACTCCTCTCCCTCTCCAAATGGATGCCGCACCCTATTGCTTCCAGTATTAAACAAAGCCACACTGCAGCAGGAAAAATCAGGACCTGATCTAGCACAGTGACATCCAGGAGGGTGCCTTCTATTCCAGTCCTTTCTATGGGCAGTGAGATCTCAGCCTGAATGAAATAAAGTAAAAAGCACGGGGATCACTGATTTCTTCATTTTTCAACCTACATACAAGGATTAGCTGCAAGGAAAAGATTATTGTGCAGTCACAAAAAATTATTCCTGCACTAAAAAAGTCTATAGCCTTGCGAATACAAATTTCACTTCTATGCAGCTCCTATGGATGCGTTCTGAAGCGTCAACAACCAGCTCATTTACAAATCCTAGAGGCAGCTTGTCTTTACAAATCACACGCAGGTAATACTGAAAAGCCCAACAAACGAAATTCTCTTCATGCTTCCAAACCCCTGTCACTGACTACAGAGATGAAAGAAAACCCACCAGCCAGATTCAAGAGTCTGAACTGATGAAACAAATCCTTAATGAGACTGTTAAATCACTTCCCAGTTGTCTGAAAGCCTTTTGGTCAAGTTGTTGCACACTGCAATCAGGGTTAGGAGAATGAAACCCTTGCCATGAAGTTATTACAGCTACTCACAGGTGAAGCTTTCTAAAAGCACAACTGAACATCGAATAGCGCATCTTTAAAGCATTATTAGTTCTTTGAGGGGATGAGGTGTCACAACAACAAAAGTACACATGAAATAAAAAGGAAATCAGTTAATGGTTTTTATTAAATTTCAGTGTTTCATAAAATAAATATGGTATATAATATCAAACAGTGAGAAATAAAGCACAAGCATGAAAAGCATGGTAACAAAAGCTACACTCATGACTGTGTTTAATACTTAGCACTTTAGAAACCATAAAGCCTTTAATTATTTACAGGCAGCAAACTATCTAACATAATTTACAACGTTGCAGCAGCCTAGTCGAGGAGTACTGGAAGGGGAAAAGTAAAATGGAGCGACCGCAATGGAAGACCTTCACTTTGCTCTATCTAGTCAGCACTTTATTACGTACCCTATTTTCCCCTTATGTACATAACTCTTTGTAACTTCCATTATTCTCAGAGCTTAATAATTACACTATAATGTCTTGTAGAGCTCACTTCATCTCTAGGATGGTGTAGTGCCTTCTGCACTGAAGAGATACGGATTCAAGTAACACTTCAAATTAAAGTAAACATGTGCAAACCAAAGTTATAAGCCTACATGACCCTCAGGTAGTCGGGTCAAACCGGATGGCGCAGGCGCACGTTAGCAGATTAACTCAGGTAAACAGCTACAGAAACCTACTCTGAAGTCTGGTTGGGGCCACAAATGAGAAATGGGAACATTAAAAGACTGCAACTGAACTGCAAGTATACCCTGGTACCACAGACAAAAATGTAATCTGCTGAAACACAAAGACTTTTAAGGTTATAACTGAAGGTTTAATATTTCAACATGAAAAGAAATCCAAAGCCATTTGACTTATTTGGGCTTCCGAAACAAATGCAAATGTCTCTGTTTAAAAATTGCTTTCAAATGAGAAAAACAAATCAATATATATTAATATCTCACCCAAAATAAAAAACATTACACACTCTTCATCTTTGAGCATGCTGCTCATTCAGAATAAAGACAGGACAAAGAAAGTAGAATTACATTTCATGATGTAATAAAAACATTAAAATCTGTGATCATTAAGTGCACCATCGTACAGGAGTAGCGTGCTCAGAGTGGAAATGTTCTATACCTACCAGATTCCATCTTTATTAAAGCAAACACATCTTTAGGACACTACCTGAAACTGAAATCAGTAATGACTGTGCTCTGTTCAGCTCGCCTTAAGTTTCAGTCAGGCATGTTGCAGCTAGTAGCACCTGTAGTATAGCCTCTTCATGATTGTATTCCAGAGATCTTTACATTTGTGAACAACTTGGTTTTTTATAAAAGACTGGCTTTTGCAATCCTTGCAATGCTTCTCCTAAAGAGATACTGCGAGGAAACTCTGTTCTGAGCAGCACAAGTTGGGGGCTTTGTTCAGAAATCTGAGCTGGACTTAACGTTGGCAGTAGATACAGTACAACAAGTTGATGTATTAAACAGTTCCTCAAAAAAGTCCAAAAGGAAGGTTTCCCTAAAGACTGTTTAAAAAACCAAACCCAAAGCACTTCACCCAAGATCTGTTCAATCCTTCTACTGAAGTTCAGAGCGCGCCAACTTTAAAGAGTGACGGGAGAAAGGAGGGAATGAGGTGGAGAGGAAACCGAACTATATTATTCCCAATTTGTACCGATGAAAAGCTTCAAGTAAAAGGAAATCCACTTGTTAAAGATCTTGCTACATGCACAGTCCCTCACCAGTTGAAAGCCACAGTAGTCAGCATTGGGTGTAACAGCAGATATATTTATTATTCATAAAAAACACTGGCAATGTTCCTTCATTCTTCGTAACTTGCACCCACGGTTTCTGTTTAGAAGCCTCTTAAAAAATGTCTATGGTTCTGCACATTTCATACCAAACTGGAGGAAAATGGTAAACATGTCTTCTTTCGATGCCATCCCATTCAGCAATCCTCTCCCCAAGAACTCAGTGTCATTTGCGAGTTTGAGTCTTCTTTGGCACTGCAGGTCGCTTGGCTTGCCACAAGTGGTTATGAATAGTAAGAGCATCCACACTGACAGACATGGTTTTGGCTGGAATCACGTTAAACTGTTTTCTGTCCGAACTGTACTTATAAAGTTTGTCAATCATTTTCTTGGTGATGCTCTTTGGCCCTGTTCCAGTCAGCTTGTAGATTTCTTCAGTGTCAGGATAGTAGCAATAAAGTGCTCTGAACTGGCAGCCAGCATCACGGAACAAAATGATGTAGTGGTTGGCATCACATTTTTCTAGTTCCTGCATTAAAACCCAAACAGATACACAGATTAATACAGGAGTTTTCACCGTGAACATGCCGAGCTTAAAGTTTTCACATATAGCTGAGTAAGTGCTACAACTACGATTTTCAGTCCTTTTATAAGCGCATGAGTTCAACTCTTAATACAGCATCATACTTTACACAAGTCAAGAGAGATAAAGGATCCTCAATGCAGGTACATTTTAGGAAATGGCATTTGCTGCAGCGTATCAGTGGGGTTATGAAATAAGCATTATAGATACATTTTGTTGAGTGCATTAATAATACTGTACCTCTAATATTGAATTCTTATGTGGTTCATTCACTTTTCCAGCAAGACAACAATGAGAGATTGCATTGTGAATAATATGTTTGTTTGATTTGCTGCTGGGTTCCTTAAATAATTTTGGACCTAAGGAAGACAAAGAAGTATAAGTTATTTGCTTGACATTTATGAGTATTAAGATTTTCATTCAAACTGAAAAACAGAAAATCCTCCACAATAACTGAAGAGATATGAAACAGAACAAAATACACCTCAACTTCCCAAAAATAAAAGTGTCACATCAAATACATCACAGCTTTTTAAGACCTGCTATTCATCACAAATGCTCAAACTGAAACAGTCACCTGTGTATTCTGCCACTGAAGCAATTGAAGATGCAGTTGAAGCATTCTCCCAATCTCTTTCTGTGTTCCTGCTGGGGTTTCTGCTCAGTATTGGTAAGGACTCCATTGATTCAACTCTGGGGGGGTGGAATATAAAAAGTTATAGACATGATTTTGAGTTGAAAAATGAATCCTCTTAAATGAATTCACCAGTTGCTGGCTCTGAACGGAAGTGGCTACAGTCCCTTTTCCTCCCCCAAACAGCCAGATTCTCCCTGCTCAGTCACATCAAAGTGAAATTCTATTCTTCCACTGGGAGAAAACAAAACAAATGGCAAGTTTGTACAGAACATGGGAGCTGGCAACCACATAAAACAGAAGAGGAATTCACTATTTACTACTGGGCCTCTATGGCAGCAAACTGAAGCCAACAACACTGAATCCCAACACTATTTAAAATACACTAAAGTTAAGCTTATTGTTCTACCTCTGAGACGGCGTGCCGCCGGAGTGCACACTTTCAGGTTCAGTTGTTGCTGCTGAGGCCAATGACAGGCTGGAACCAGACTGAGCACTGCTCAGATTGTCAGCTACAAAATAAAAGAGAGTGTGTGAAACACCTTCTGTTAACGTGGGTTTGCGGACTCAGAGAGAGCAAACAGATCACAACTCTTACGTGTGGAAGAACACTTTGTCCCTGAATCACTGTAAGATTCTTCACGATGGACTGACTTGGGCCTGGGTTTTTTGGGCTTGGATTTGGGTTTGCCAAGCCCTTGCTCCTCCAAAATTTGCTGCTGTTTTTTCCTTAGATATTCTTGCTTGATAAGTTCTCTTCGAGCTTTCTCCTCTTCTTTCCGTATTCGGTCCTCCTCAGCTTTGCGACTAAAAAGCAAACACAACGTTATACACAACATATAACACCTCTCCTCCTCTTAAAGATAAAAAGTATTCCTTTCCAGATGTTATTACCGAGCTTCATCTCTTTTCTGTTCAACTTCAGCCTCCAACTGCTGTTTCCGAATCCGAGCCTCCTCAGCCTTGCGCTGCTGCTTCAAGAGGAACGCTGCACGTTTCTTCGCGAGCTCATCTTCTGCTTTCTGTTCATCCTGTACAATTCAAGAGCATTTTAAACAATAGAAGAGAATATCCTGCACTGCACATGGCAACATTGCTGAGGATACCAGGACAATTTTAGCAAGACAGAAGTTGTTACTTTGGGAAATCTTCTCATTCTGATAATTGCTGACTGTAAATCAGAACTGCATTGAACTGTTTGTGGCTCAAGAATAATTTAAGAGACAATTTCACTGTTCCCCTAAGTCTGTGAGGAGAAAAATAAAGAGTGTCACCTTATTCTGACTTGCTTTGAAGCATGCTTCATCACCACAACAACTTCAAGAACTGCAAATTACAATGCAACTACCATGTGGGCTAGGATGGACGGCACAAACCACCCCAGCATAATGATAACCTCTGAGTCAGTCAGTATATAATCACACTGTATAAAACAAGAAGTTAAAGTCAGGAGGACTGAGACATCCCAGCTTGACTTTCTTGAAGGAGAAATTAAAATAAGTATCACCATGTCAGCACATTTAAGGCATTTACAATAATCATTGCTAAGCACAAATTAAGGTATTAAATGTTCTGTCAGCAGTTCTGAACTTCAATAGGAGAATGCGCACTACCTAAAATACATCCAACCCAACAAGAAGAAACAGCACTGCCCCAAAAGCCCATCAGCTTAACAACAAGCCTTTCTCCAAGCCAGTTACATGTCAAATCAGAAAAATTACTTGAATATATTTTCATTGTGAGCCCTGCACACTGCCATTGTAAGACAAAACCAAAAGCTGTATGGAAAACAGTCATTTCTTCCAACAGTGCACTGAAGCACCTAATTTTTCACTTGCATCTACAGCCATACAACTAAATTCTCTTTTAGAGCCCTTAAATATTCAGCTGCTTAAAATCTGAGGAATCTGGGTGCAAATGCCAACAAACCCCAGCTCAGACTCCAGCAGGCTTCCCTAGATCCCTGTGTTCTGTCTGAACTCCTTCTTTCAGCTGACACAGGCTCACAGCAGCAAATTCTGCCCTTGCATCCTGTGATTCTCTTGTACTATAACTCAGAAAAATCTATGGGACAGAAGAAAAGCAAGGTTAATCCTTGTTCCTAGTAAAGTTAACATGGATTTCATACATTTAGTCAACCCCTTTTTTCGTCCACAAGCAGTTCTTTCCCAATGCAGTTTTTTAAATCGTAATACTGCAACCAAGATGTACTGTGCTCCACCAGAAGACTGAAGAACGAAGTGGACTAAACCAGTTTTAATGCCAGGCAAATGTGTAACAATAACCCAATATAGAAAGGTAATACATTTACCTTGAAGAAAAAACCCACACCAGACTTCTGATCACCTTCACTAATCATATCTGCAGAGCTATCCGGGTTTTCCAGTTCTCCTTCATCTGGAGCTTTTAAGTCAGACAAGTCTACTTCAATGAGATTAGCCTTGCTTCTCAGTGGCTCATCCACTGGGACATTTTCTTTTCCTGAGCCATCAGAAGAATTCAACCCTGTTTCCTTGAAGCTGTTATTCACCTCCTTGCTCATTTCAGAAATAATATTTGCATCTTTGGAGGTGGAGAGAACAAGTGCCCTTTGATTGCTCTCATCATGAAGTCTGTACGTATCAAAGAAACACTTCTCTTGAGAAGCACTCCCATGATCAGGGCTACTTTCCAAGCCAATTTCTGTTGGTGTCTTTAACAAGCTGTTGGATGGAAAAGGTCTTAAATGCGGTAGGGTGTCTAGGCTTTGTGTTGGGGTTTTAACACGTGTTGAATTTTGCTGTCTGTCTTTACTGACTTTCAAATCAGATGGTCTCCCTGACCGAGGGCTCCTTCCTTGACCAAATCGAGGGGGTTTACGGAGGCTGTTCATTCCAGTTGGAGAGAGGGGCTCAACAAAGTGAATTGATGGTTTTACTTTTTGGTCCTGAGAGTTACTTCTGGTTCCTGGTGTTGGCACTGTTGGAGATTTCATAAGTAGCTCCTGTTGCTGAGAAATCTTCAGTATAGCCTGCTGAAGTGTACTGATAGTTTCATTTAGTTTCTCAATAGAAAGATCACATTCATTTATATCCACTTCAGTAACGTTGTCTTCTAGGAGGGCAACAGAAATAATTTTGCTTTTCTCCAAGTCATGTATAGCAGCAGAGTCTTTTGCTTTATGTTGCTCAGCAAAAGCGAGGCTTTCTTGCATTTTCACTTTCGTTACTTCTGGAGAATCGTTAAGCATTTCTTCTCTCTCGTCCTCTTTCACAAGAAACTCCTCAGATTTGGAACCCAAAGAAACTTCATCTAAGTCTTCACCATTGTGCCGAGAATATTCCTTTGCAAAATGTTCTGGTTTAAGAGGCTGGGGAACATCAGGAGATTTCCCTTTTTTAACAACATGAAGGAAAGCTGCCTTGCCTAATTTTAGTCGCTGTCTTGCTGATAAGGCTTCCATCTTCTTCTTCTGCGCTTCTATTGCCCTTCTTTTTTCTTCCAACTGCATATGAAGCTGCACCAATTCCGAAGCTAAAAGATTAACGTTATCTTTATTTTGCCTGCTGGGGCTTTGTTCTCGCTTTTGTTTCCATGTGGTCAGTGGTGCTGGGCAGCTTTCTGATCCATCTGGTGTGGTTTTCTGTGAACTACTTGTGCTGGACTTTGTTTCATAGCTATTAAGTCTCTGAAGCTTTCGTTCAGCAAAGTTGGTCATTCGGACACTCCCGCTAGTCATGGACACACTGCTAACTTGAGATATTGTACTCAAGCACGGGCTGGAACGTCCACTGGCATCATCCTTGTCTTCATGTTCTTTCACCTTCATATCTTCTTGCAGTTTTGCAGATTCTTCCTCACCAATGTATTTAGCAACTATAGGATGGTCATCTATGACTACCAAATCCTGCTCAGCGTCTTCTATGTCTAAGAGATCTGAATCAGAGTCCTGTCTCACCATAGTCCATGTAGTATCCGCAACATGCGAATTGAGACTTTTCACATAACTTACATTGACTTTACTTGCTATGTCATCATCAGATTTAGCAGCATGAAGAAAAAATCCTCCAGCGGACAGTTCCTGAGGGGAAGGATCTAGACTGCTACTAGCCAAAGGTCTGGAAGCTTCTAAGCCTCCCTCCACCAGTGCTACTGAATCTACAGCTGTAGGGTCTGCAACTGGAGTGAAATCAGAACTAGAAATTGGAGTAAAAGTCCTGTTGAGGTCATGCTCACCATGACTGCTATTTGTTTTCTTGCGGATCAAAGACAAGTGTCCTTCATTTAATCTTTTTGTTGTAAAACTCCTTTGTTTCCCTTCCCCGCATTCATCCTCTTTGTTGATGATCTGTTTTTCCTTTGCTGGTTTTAGAACAGCAGGCATTAGAGGCTCCAAGTAAAAACTGTCTGGTTTGCTTTCTGAAGTCTCACTATTTGTTTTTGGAGACCATGCAGAGGTAACTATGCTGGGCACCCTGGCTGATGCATTCTGCAATTCCGCATCAGCACGGTTCGGCCTTTCTTCAGATCTGATTATTGCAATAAGCTCTTCATCTTCATCCTCAATTTCAACATTGTTCAGCAAGCTCTTCCCATTAGTCTTCATGGATGGAGGATGGGGCTGATTTTTTGGAGTTACATTAACGATGTTTGAAGCAAGGCTGTCTTTGCTGATTGATCTAGCCAGGCTAATGCTATCACCAGACCCAGGGTCCACATCAGTACTGGCAGAATGATGAACAGCAAATGGCGTTGGCTGAGACAGAGGCCTAGAAAAGATAAGAACATTCTACTGACGCTTAAGCACAAAAAGTTATAATTCGTTAAACTAAGGACCTTGATAAAAACAGTGACAATTTCTGCTTCTTTGTATCCTTCATCAGAAGTGACCAGCAATACTAACTAGCAACTTAAGATGTACATTTAAAGTCTTTGCAATTGCAAGCTTAAACCCACTCACTCATCTCTGAAAATGTACCTTTATAGAAAACTAAATTAAAGTGACTCTCAGTGCAGTTCTAAGGAAGTGATACCATGTTGCTCCACTGGCTGTCACAGTATCCTTTCATTAGGCAGTACTGGAATAGTTAAATGCATCTCTTACCTGGGTTTCCTATCTGGCCATGCAAGAATTGAACCTCGTGGTTGCCCATCAACACGGGTCAAAGAATTAGAACGATGTCGATGACCTGGAATACATATTTTACATTGTTAACAGTTTAGAAATGTTCTTCAAATAAGCACTTTCACTTCACTTAAGAGCAAACACAATAAACCCTTTCACCAACAGATGGCAGCAGCAAACAGATTTCCTGACATAATAACCAAAGACAAAGCCTGAAAAAAAAGTAGGGAAAAGTAACGACATCCACACATATGACCGTGGGCTTTTCAAAGATCAAACTGTTCAATTTGCTTTCCCTGTCGTGCTCCCAACCTTTAAGAAGCCCTCACAGCCTGTTGTCAGAGCTCAAGAAGTTGGAATGCTTGGTTGGCACCTCAGCTGAGCATCCCTGGATAAGTAGAGGACCTAGGTTTTCAGTAATACAAAATGTTTAATGAAAACACGTCAATTCCTAGAGTGAGCTGTCATTCTGGATGACAATTGCACTTCCTAAGACTTGGCAAGGGGATTTCTCCTTTCTTCTCACAGAATTTACATCATTAGTGTTAATTTCTTGCACTTGAGATTCTGAGAAGCTCACTTGTTTGAGAATACCTCATAATGCAAACAAAGATGATTTTCTCGAACTCAACATGCTTACCACCTGGCTGACTGCAGTTTGCGTCCACTTTAGCTCATTCAAATATATTAACATATATTTTTATTCATTACTCTATTGACATTGATGGTCATTGCTGGTTGAAATGCAAATTCAAGGTAGACTTACCAGGGCTGTCTTCTCCCTGTAAAGATTTTTGTTGCTTCTGTCTCAAAGGGAGCAGTGGATGGGAAGGGCTAAAAGCAGGGCTTCCTCCTTTGCCACTAGGTCAGAAAAGGAAATTTTCATTGCTACTTGTACAGCTAGCAAAGATGAGCTGCTTGAATAGTTTTCATGTTTCAACAGCCTTTTTCAAAGCAGAAGACAGACTAAGTTCTGTCGTGCAATGGTGACATTAACTGATGGGCCTTACTGGCATTTGCCAACCAAAGATCAAAACAGCACAAAGTGCTGCTCTGAACTTGAGAACTGAGAATGCTTTAGAGACTCACTGCACACAACTCAAATTCACTCAGTCTGTAGTGAATGTTTAGCAGCAGAAATTATAGGTTATCCAAATGGAGGCATAAGTTGAAGATCAGTCTAAAGAACACGAAACCAGACTTACAGATAGTCAGGCTCCTCAGGGTGCAGGTAGTATCTGCTGCAAGCTTCAGAGCCCGCTTGAGCTGCGGGTTGCAAGTCTGCTGGACTTGTAGTAGCAGGGCTGGCCATGAAACTGCGCTTGGTTGCATTGGAAATGGGAACAGGCGGACGACTGCTCTTCTGCTGCAACACTGCTTTAACTGTGCATATATTTACATTAACACAACTTCCACTGGTCATCAAAATAACAAAACAGAACCTTTATACATTAGAATGAAAATTTTATGACACAATTCTAAAATGAAATTTTAGGCACTACTCTTTATCTAATGTACCTTATGGTGAAGTTAATGGAAAGTTACAAGTAAGTAATAGTGGGTTAGGGAAAACCTCATCTGTCTACCTCATTCGAAGAATTAGAACTCAAGTGGATCTGGAATTAACTTTCCTTCTGGTTTTCCTGCTTTTGAAGATGCCCAGCCAGCAAAACCAAAACTCCAAAGGAAACACTGCTGTGCAACAGTTCCACTGAAATGCAAGTATCTTTCAAATAACACGCTAACATCCACAAGAAGTTAAAAACTTACCATCTTTTATTTCCTGAATATCTCTTGGTTGTACAAAGTCTGGTTTGACATTCTCAAACCACCAGAAGAGTTCCGCAATGAATACCATGACGTTAGGCTAAAACAGAAATGAAGAAAAAACACAACTCACAGTCACAAAGCCTTTATGATTTACCTACATTTTAGTTTAAAACGTATCCTTCATTATGTTTCTTACCTTTAAAACCAAAGGAGCATATAACATGTCCTCCAATGTGAGGTAAAAGCATTTGTTTAGATATTCATTTGAGAATTCTCTCAAAAGTTGAATATTATAGAGGCTGTCTGCAATTGAGGTTACCTCCTTTAAACAAATATCTAGAAAGGAGAAAAAGGTAAGTTAAACACTACAATGTTTTTTAGCAAAGACAACAATGCTGAAGAGTGACAATTGCTGAAGAATGGGGAAAGTACTTTAAAATCTAGATTTTATAATATCAAATTCCTACAGAAGAACATGAGGATGATTAGCTAACAGAAGTGGACAGGTACTCCTTTTTTATGGTCTACTGAAACCAAGCTTAGTTGAACAAAGAAAGACAGATCACCTAGACATATTAAAGGGTTATTTTTGTAGCTTCTAATATACAGAGCAGAGCCTTCTAAATGCAGTAAGTAAAAAAACAAAATTGGAGGTTAGATCTTAAAATACACTGAGGCAGATTCCATGTGACCCAACTCCAACTTGCTGTACTCCACTACTTATTAGATGCGCTGCGTTTTCACTTCATAATGTATTTCTAGTTCGACTTTCAAAGGTTAAAGAATATTTATCTCTATATTTAAGCCTTTATTACATACCATCCAGTTTCATTTGCTCTGGACAATAATAGTGTATGACAGCCAGAAGAGCAGCACCATCGCTACCATCCTTCATCAGATCTTCAAGCAAAGGGAAGTAAGGGAGTTGCCTGCTTGAAAGATGGTCTCTCCGGTAACGCACCTACCGAAAGGAAACAAGTGATCATGTGATGCTAACAAACAGAAAAGAAGAATGACAAAAAAAAGGAATTGAGCATTGAAAACTCTTTACGGTGGATCCTTCACAGCATTCTGCTTTAAGTCAAAAGCAATTTACAAGCTTACTTTTCCCTCAATGGAAGCCAATTCTGCAGAATACAGTGCTTCCCTTTTAATCACTCTCTTGTATCTGGCAGCAGTCCATGCTGCTGGATTCCTTGCTTCATTCACACATTTTAACTTACTGCAAGTAATTTAAGTCAAAATCCTTCCGCAGAGATGCATGAATGCAGCAGATCCAAAGAAAGAGACACCAATAACTACATGAAATCACTCAAAGCTTGGGAAAAACAAAACAAAAACACAGCAAAAGATAATTCAGGTGGGCTAGTGATTTCTCATACATTACCTACATCCACAGACTTGTCAGTCCACAGACAGCAAAGCTATCTCAGAGATATTCAAAACATGGTACGTCTGGCAAGCCAGCACACAATATGAATATCGTGCAAAAGAAAAGAACATGGCCTTTTCCAAAAAGCAAGAGGAGCAAGTAGAGCCTTTCAATCAGCGGCAAAACTCTCCTTGATTTCACTATAGGTCAGAATCAAACTCTTGTGCAAACCATCCCCCAGCCCTCACAGAATTTGGAGCACAGCCGAAGAACAGCTAATGCCGGTCAACTCAAGAACAAATCTTGGCATTGCTTCTTGCAATTTGTGCAAGAGAAGTTTTAGTGCTGATGTTCATTAAGCACCCACATGCTGGTAGGCTGGAAGGTTGAGTCTAAGCTCAAGCAGCAAAGCAGTTGGGCAAGCAAAAGAACTACAGACTACAGAGGTTAGCAGAAATACCTTACAGTGTTGGGAAAAGACTCCTTTTACACGTTAGTGCATGAATATCACTTAGCATTGAACAAACTATCTTGACTGATGTGCTGATATACAGAGGATGTATTTAGTTGTCAGAGGCAAGCTGGATTTTATCAGTGGGATCACAGACTTCCCAAGACAACCTGGGAAAGCTCTACACAACACACACATACTCATATGTGTCAATGTAGGATAGTACAGGCTGAGAAAGAAATCTGTTCAAAGGAACAAAAGTCACTTACAGTCAGAGCACTAAGCAGCAGTTAATTGATTTTGCACAACTATAAAGATGTTATGATAAGCTTCCCTGGCAAAGGCAAGAAAGTCTAAAAGCTGCCTCTGTACGTTAATGCTATTTTCTTGTCCTTTTACCAGGTGCAAGCTACTTTTTTTTCCCCAGCCTGAAGCACTCCACACACATGTAATGGAATGTGAATCATACTGTACCACACGAGCATATTCCACTGGTTCCAGCATGCAGTGCGATAGGGCATGCATCAGATCGGGCTTACACAAAAAGAAACGATGAGACACACGACGGTGGTTATTCAAACAAGACACAAATCAACTGCATTAGCAACATCCATTATGCACTGGAAATGTGGTCATTAAGTCTGATAAAATAAGTATGCACACTACGGTGAACTGGTTAGCTTAAAATGTTTAGCACTTATGCACTTAGATGAAGGAAGCATATTGAAGACAAACTTCAGAAACTTTAATTCCTCCTGTATTTAGATACAAATAACTCCTTTCCAATAGGCTTAAATGGAATTGAAACTAACTACAGTCAATACTGAGAACTAGAATTCCTTATTTATTTTAGCTTTGGTGAAAAAAGCACTTATTTATCATCAGATTTTTTGCATAGACTTAAATTAATTCCTTATTTTTCTCTCTATTATTCTTCTCTTAATCATGAAGTCTTTTACACTGAAAATTCTGAATTCTTTCCTGTATTCTAAGCCGAGTTTTGTGGTTTGGTCCCTCCCCTCCACCCACACAGACAATGAATGCCATTTGTATGCATTAAAGTGCAGAAGTGGGGGCTACTGAAATAGAGACAACTTTATATTTAAAATATAAATAGATCACAAAAGAAAAACAATGGAAGTGACAGTCTGACAGCCACTATGGAGACTGCTAAATCTGTCAGTAAACCAGTACAATCTCAGTGGCAGTGGACTAGCAGTGAGATAACCTCCATTTACTCCTTCCTTTACCACCAACTTGGTCAATGACACCCTTGCAAGTCATTTCCATTCCTGTAGCTTCTTCTGCTCTCACCCAGTTGTCTCTAAACAAAACATAAACCTGCTCAGCTTCCTCAAAAGGCTATCAAGTATCTGCCTCAAATACAGATGTGGCCTTTAAGCACACTAGAATGTAAGTGATGAGCACTAGGTCAATACTTCACTACACACAGGTCATTTAAGGAGGCTGGCAGGCAGGTTTTCTTAGCCTGCAGATCTCCACTTGCAATTCCTTTATTTCAGATATTTCAAGTTTTTACTGCAGTCCATACATTTGGTTCAAGCAAATAAAGGAGTAAAAGGCAGAGGAGTGGGACTGAGCAGAACCTGTGCCCGATCACACCTGCCTTTTCCAAGCACACCGCTCTCTGGAATTCGCAAAGAGACAACAGCTCTCATCTTCCCAGGGAGAAAATGAAAACACCAACTCCAAGTGCAGGGAAAGCAGCGAGGCTAAGGAAAGCAAAGGAACAAAGAGAAACCTCTGCAAGTTGGTATAAAACCAAGAAACTCAGCCAAAAGGAAGCGGGCTTGTGTACTAGAAGTACAATTTGATTGGTTTTTTCTGTGTTATCTAGTGGAACTGATAATCCATTTCACATGTCACCATAACGAAAATACGTTATTTTCTTCTGATACGTACACTGCCTTTCCTCCTCCCATTATGGCAGCATTCATTTAGCAAACAACTCCAGCAGTTATTGTAATGGATCCAAACTGGTTTGTCAAATCTTCTACCCCCGTCTCTAGTGTTCTGGATTTGATAGATTTACAAAACTGTGCAAGAGCCTTATTTAATGAGCTACTGCCAAAAGAACTGAGTATCTGAACTATGGATTCGAAGATTAAACAACCATTTAAACCAACCAGCTTCTATATCACCTTAGTGCTATGATCAATTGCCTACTTACAACAATAGTAAATGCAACTATTTCAACTGTTGTTAACTTTCCAGCTTTTTTGCTACTCCATGTCCCCCACTCCTGCACTATGCAAACAATTTTAAAGTGAAGTGATTATGCTGTATGCTGTACAGTATGCAAACATCATGCTATGGAAACTAAGCCTGACGATCCAAAAGCTTACAGGTGTTTTCGTCAAAGACCATCTAAGAAGCATTGTAATGGAAGCAAACACTCTGAAGAAATTTATAAAGCCATGATTTTGTGGATGACAACTGGTGTAAAAGTAGTTCACTTACAGGTACTAATTTCCAATACCATTTGGAAGGAGACTGCTCAGGAAGCAAGGAAAGGAATGTAGGAATAGGAAAGGAACATCAGCAATGCAAGTTAAAAGCAGTAATACTTAAATGCACTTTAGCAGTAAACACTTTCATGTTTTAGAGGGGTTGTAGCCTAGAAATTCAGATTTAAAAATATTAAACTGAGACCCAAAAGTCAATAGAATCAAATAATTAAAGAGATCCTCAGATCGTGCACCAACTTGTAAATGAAACAGGCTCTTTAGTCCCTTATTGTTGAAGAATACTTTACATAAAAAAGCACATGAAAAACCACTGCCACTGACACAAAAGTTAAAACACTTGTGCCTTGTTCATGTGTCACACTTTTATCCCCTCTATATAGCAATGCCAATTTGAGGAAAGAACACAGCAGCCTTTATTAAGGCTTCATTAAATCATAAATTGGGAGCTCAGTTATCACACAGTATATTTGAGAAAGATCTGATTTACGTTCTGAGAAATGAAAGTGTTCTTATTTTGCAATGTTAGTGCATTGTGATATAATTTCTAGGGAAAAGGGTGGGAAAAACTACAAACACATATAACATCTGAATGCCAAGAGTGCGCTTACGAGACAGAATTTGAATAAGCCTCTGAATACACATTAGACAATTAACCCATGCAAAATGAATATGCCCCAAGAGCTTTCAAAATATATAATATATATTTTGTGCTGTGAAAGCTGAGTCATATTTATTACCCACATAAAGCTGATACAAGTTATTTTAAGTTGAAGCAAGTTGGTTTTGTCCAACTGAAACTTAAAAGAAAGTCAGAAGATACCAGCGGGCTTGAGAAGTAAGGAAGGGCACTGACTATAGACAGAGAACAAACTACATGCACAAAACCTTAGGAGTATTGAGGACTGGACACCTCCCGTTTCTCTAACAAAAAACCGATTCAGATATTCATATTTAAATCCATTAACCATCAAAAAACCCCAAAAGTCACAACTGAAGACAAATCTGGGTTACCTTTTGGTGTCCTGGACTTTCCATTAGCTGCTGTTTTAATTTAATCTCTTTCTCTGTGATCTCCCTCATTTTAAGGTTCACCTAGAAGGGCAGCAAATAGGAAAGATATTAAAATCCATCTGAACACGTTTCAAGAAGGTTTCTTCTTCTTCCCTTTACTTAATGGTCAATCCATTCTACAAACATAAATAGTTCATAGAATAATGTGTTAAAACAGTTTTCAAGACCAACTCACTTATTAGCGGTAGCTATAATCACAAGGGACTCCTAGGTTTGCAAAGGAGACATTCTCTTTGGAATGTGATCTGCTGTCACTCAAAAGGGTTTCAGTAACAACCTCTGTGCTTTGAAAAGTTTCAGTATTTCTGTTAAATGTATTCAAGTTAGTCAGAATTAAGTCTATCCTGTTATTTAACATGAAACAATGCTTCACCTAAAAAAATCCCAAACCTCATAGCAGCTTGTCTAAAAATAAAGACCCTAATTTCTTCATATTCCTAATTTAGTTATTAATTATCTTCTATATTTTAAAATTTGCCTTGAAAAATTAACCAGCTTTATTACAGCATCCCTAAGAGAAAGAAATTGCCTTTCCCTGCTAGTCTGATTCTCTTTCCCAATGCTTACAGAAACCTTGGGAAGTCAAGCCTGAAGATGAAATGAGAGCATGTTGCAGTAATAAGGGAATCAAGTACCATTAATAATAATCTGTATTAGGAGAATATTCTACACAGCTACCATTGGACTTGAGGTAACAAGTAACAATGCAGTAATTAAAGCAGTTCTCTTCACCTGAAGTGGAAAAAGGGGATAAAACTGCCCAGGTAAGGAAAACGGAAGGAAGACACTCAGCTGAACCTTTTTAGAGATCTTAAAAGTAACAAGAAGAAACAGACACGTTTCTCAAAGCAAATTTACCTTGTTAATCCAGAAAACCATTGCATCCTCCAAATCATAGGGCAGTTCTTTTGAGGCACTGAATGTAGAGAAACGCTTGACACTAGCAACCACCTTTTCAATGCTGATCATTTCAACAGTGTAGGCCATCATCAGAGCATCAATCATTGCCATATGAGAACTCTACAAGAAGAAAACAATAAGCGTTTAAATAGAAAATCCTTCCAAAATATTATATATTCTAACTGTATTTAAAAAGAAAGATTCCTGAGGTTAGCGACCTAGAAATGAAGAGCTCTTCGTTCCATTAACTATTTTCGACAGTGTTAAATAAAAAGAAGATGATTAGGTGGATTTAATTAAGCTAACCATTTTGATTGGTGCACAGCCCAGATCAGATTCAGACACAGGTGTATCATCACTCTCCATGACGTAAATCCCTTTCCGAGACAGAGCCTGGATCACCGACTGGTGTCCCTGCAGAGCAGCCACCTGATCGCCCTTCAGGATGAGGCTGCAGACGCGGCAGTACAGCTCACTGGACAGCAGCAGCTTGATGACGGGTGGTTTAATGTGTTCTTGCTCATATTGATCGATGTAAAACGGGTCCTTCAGCTCCTCTGGGACGTTATCTGGAACAACAAAGACACGTTTCAACAAGCGGCACCAACCAGAAACTGAAGTAAATGTTTTTACTTCAATTCAAACGCAGTGTACAAACAGAAAAAATACAAGCACAAAAAGCCCCAAACATAGGTAAGTCCGGAGTTTCATATTGCAAATGGTTTTCCACAGGCCTTTGTGCTTAACCTTTGGTTAAGTAAAGCACACAGAATTGGCTCTTGACATACACATTCTTCAGCAGAAGTCCTATACCTCACCAGTTTGCTTTCTCAAGGGACTAGAGTCCTTTTCAAGCAAGCACTTCAACAGGGACACAAGTTCCTCTACAGATCTCTAGTGGTCTCCTAGAATAAGACCCAGCTTACTCAGCATGATGCACTATCACTTCGACTCATTGACTGCAGAGTATTTTAATTGTTATTCGAAATTATAAATCATGTACTTAACTCACAGGCTAAAATGTGTATCAGAGAGGCAAAGTTTATGTATCACCAAAGCAAAATGTACAGCTGCTTCAAGCAATATCCTAAAGCATCAGTGCACGGCAGTTAAACAACTGCAAGGCTCAGCCACCAATTCTCAAACTGGAAAAGAAAATTAGCCACCATTTCTTGGTCCTAAACCTCTGCTCCATCAGTTTCCAACCTTCACAAAGACATACACTTTGGCTGCTCATCAGCACAGCTTCACAGCTAGCAGGAAAGTGAGGCACCACCAACAACTAATATTCTGATCCCTCTAAACACTTCCAAGACATTCTGAACCCAGACATTGCTAGCTGATGTGCTGCCAACATTAAAGGTTGTGACACCACAGCACAAGGCAAATGTCAACTGATCAAAACAGCAAAAGGTAAAAGAAATGCTATTGTGAGCAATAGTTTCTTGGTATTCTTGAAAAGACATAAATCAAGTTAAAAAAAGATATAGCCCAAAATAAATGTTTCTACTCATCCTCAGTAATCAGACTAGAAGCTATTGATCTTTATAATAGCCTGGCAGTAATCATAAGCGTCTTCAACTCCAGGAAGAACACTTCCTAGCCTCAAGTATGTTGTCTTAACAGCAGCCCAACATTTCATCATTTCCAAACATCAGATTCTATCTTAGGCTATCCAGTCACTCTGAAGATCTTCCCCCGAAGTCACTTTAACCGTTCATTTAAATATGTACATCCCCAGTTAAAAGAATTATTAATTTGAAGCGTGTTTACTTTTCATTCAGCTCATTTGCAGAATAATTAGATCTCCCCATTCAAAATAACCCTCCCATCCATAGCATATCTTTGAACTGCAAAATGAGCCTCACAGGATTTGTGTAGCGCAGAGCACTTAATGCTCATGAAGAAGGGAAACTGAGACAGAGTGTCATCAGTTACACAAGCCAGAATACATCTTTGATGAAAACATGCAATAAACCAGTGTTGGTATAACAGCTCTGACTGCCACTCAGATATACAGCACCACCACCACTGCTTTTCAAAATGGTAAGCTCTCTGAAGTTCTTTAAAACTAAGATCACTATTTTGCCTTTATGTGACACACTGACTGCTGTGATATACACACCATATACCAAAGATATTGGAAGAGACACAATAAAACCCCAGTGGCACCACAGAAGTAGCATTTGTTAATGTGGGTGTCCATTTTTTAGTAAAATAGAGAATCAATTCAAATATTTTTAATCTTCTTAACATTAGTCAACCTAAAATCAAAGGCTGTTGAAAGCTAATTCCATTTAATGGTCATTGTCATTTCCAGGAGAACCAGAGCTTCCATTTCGAAAGACTGAGGAGAGATCCAAAAATCAAAACATAAAGCAGTTCACAGTATTCAACATTTTAGCTTCCTTACAAGCAGCTGAACCTTTAACAGTCAAAGAGACATTGCTTTTGACTAAAATGATTTGCGAAAGGGAATAATAGGATAGTAGCTCATGAAATACCCATGAAGTAGTACACTTCTGGCAAGAGCATTAGCACCATTCCAAGTTTTAAAGGCTTTTTTAAGACAAAAAGAAAAATGCAAATTCAAAATGTCCGGAATCTGAAGTACTCGGATGAGGGTTTAGTGGGAACATCTGCCCTCCACCAGCTCCACAGACCCCTGCTGAGCAGGGTAACTGAGGTGACTGTCTGAAACTGCACTGCGACGCTGGACAAAGAAGCCTGAAGCTCCACCAACACGCACGCTGTCCACACAGCCCATTGCACCAGCAGACACCTCACTCTGCACTTTCTTCAGGTCCCTCTTCCACAAGGAAGACTGATTATTTCATAGACTGTAACTACAAAAAGCTTTCTCTCCAACACTAACACACCCTCGAGGATATAATCTCTTGGACTGGGCTCTTTACACACACAATTGAAACAGAAGAGGCTACTGGAAGATGAAGCTCAGCTCCCTGTGCGACGCGGCAGTAAGACCTCAAACATGAATTTTCATTTAAACTAGCAATATTTTAATGATTTTAAAAGCCTTTTCTAGCAATAAATGGATCTAGGTCTTAATGATGAGATTCCATGCCACAGAATTCCATATATTTTTTAAAACTAAATAATACATCTTGTATATAGGCTGCTGGTCTTTAGTCTGAGTGACCAGCCAATAGATTCTGAGATCTTTTCCTTCCATAACTAAAGAACTCTCTAACTTCATGTTTCTGACCTCCATATAATGGCTTAAAGACAGAATGGATTACGACTGACCAGGATTGGTGAGGATGGGTGAGGATAACTTCTAGTACCAGGATAATTTGAATACTATCATAAGAAGTTACTCATCAACACTAATGCTCCCATAATAGCAGCTTATCTCACTGTGAACACTTGCCCAGTTTTATATTCTACCTTAGTGCACTGAACACTTCCACCTGCTAAATTCGCCTACCCAAGACAGAAAGGAACAGTTTTGTAACTAATCTGATGTCCTGACTAAAGGCCCACAGAAATTTTAAGGTATATAAAACACATTCACGTATTAACTCTCTTTAAATAATACTCCAATTTACTTCATACTGGACATAATCACACTCTCCATGGCTCGTTTCAACAACCCACTATGGATACATAAGCAGTCACCAGCATCATGGAGGGCTTTTCTCCCTGGTTTTTATGGATCAGACAAACTCCAACTGTGTCATACGCTTTTTGCTTGCCTTGCTACAGAATGTGCCAATGCTCTTCTTGAGGACAACGTCCCCATCTTTCCAAGCCCCAGTTTCTATAAGTGTCTCTTCCAACACCTTACTTTCATGACCTACAATTGAACTTATAGATTAGAAAAAGAACATTCATTAATGGAATATTTATTTATGCTTTGGAATCTGAAAAAAAATCAACAAAAAAACACCAACAACTGAGCAATTAACTTCCAAGCTGTAGCTACACACATTTCTGATGAAGGAGTTTAACAGCAAACCAAAACCAATTAAACCATATAAAAAAGTCTTTTAAGTTACTATTCCATCTTATCAAAAAGCTTGCAAACACCTTCTGGCTTTCCTTACGTGCTTTCCGAGTTATTATCCCAGGAAAAAAGTTTGCAACAACTTCAACGCAAGCTTTACAGTCACCAGTTTTAGACAAACTGAGGGGCTCAAAGCTTAAGAACGACAGTGGTTTTATACCTGATAATCAGGTCTGTGAAGACATACGTCATTAATTCAGTTTGTCCAAGCTTCTGTTGAAGAATTTACCCTGCTACACTCTGTATCAGAGCTGACCGGATCTCTTTCACACAAGGACTTCAGGTAAATTTCATTACCCAGTTGCATCCAGTCAGCTTCTTATAGAGCAAAATGCTCATTTCTGCTGTTTCCCACTCTTATGAACGCAAAATAATAACACAGGTTTTCCAAATTTTAGCAGAACTCTCATGTGTTCTTGCCCCACCAGAGAGACATCTCTACCAGCTATTTTTAGGAGGTGAGGACTCAAAACTAAGCCATCATTATTCCTCATGAAGCGATTCTTTTGGTCTGCTCTGTCGCGTCAATGAGTTCTAGTCTCTCCAAACAATGTCAGTTTCAAGTATAAATCACTGTGTACAACAGAGTTTAGAGGATTACAAAAACAACTTCACTTGTAACCATCAGAGACAATTACTGCCAAATCCTCCTCTCCTTGCTTTAGGGTATCATCTCACTGACACAAACCTGTTCAAAGACAACTACCTGATTGTGATTTGATAAAGAAAAACACGGCAATGGGAACAAATTTGACTTATCCCTTGAACTGGAGAAGTGGATACACCCCAGATCTTATTTTACCTCCAGAAGCACGAAGAACTGGTTTCACATGGAAAGAGAGCCAAAGCATCCTGGTAAACAGAACGGAGCTTATTTAAATTCTGAGCAGGATTTCATTAGTATCAGTATCTGTTCACAGAATTATTTAGTACTGCATAGATGTCCTCTAGCTGCAGATCATGAGCAGGAGCTCCATATTCTCCACAACTAAGACCATCTGCGTTATATTAAAACCGTTCTAAGCTGGCTCTCATTGCAGAACTGTACTACACTGCTATAGTACTACATGTGAACATTTACATACAACAGGCAGGAAAAACACGCTAAAGACTTTGTATACCACTGGTGAGGGTGACCGCACTCCCATTATCATATCTTTTGATCAAGCATAAAGCCACAAACCTGGATGAAGCAGAAGAGACAGAGTAATAATTATGGAATTCTTCACCCCTGTAAACTTCACACAAGTAATATTCAATGTTCATGAAATGGCATTGTTAAAGAAACTAATGCTTAACTGTCAAACATCTGCAAATTGTAACAGCTTGTTTAAATGTATTTTTACCACAGATCCTAAGAAGATCCCAGGAATTCAGGCAATTTAGCCCAGGAAACATGCTCACCCTCTACCAACTGGTAAACATGGGTAGCTATTACAGTACTGTATAACTTTCTTTAACAGGTAAGTATTAAGTACTTCAAACACCAAAAAAAGCCACAACTTGCATTTCCCCTATAATGTATTACATTAGTCCTTGGCTTTCCTGCCAAAGGACTTGGGCTTGACAAAGGTCTTGGGCTAATGTTAGCATTAAGCCTGGAAACAATGTAAAGCTCCTTGGCGTAATAAGTAAATAAACCCTACCAAGTTCATTTTGAAGAATCCAAATTTTAGATAGATTTAAAGAAGCAACAACATTTGTTATTGAAAGGGCAGCAAACAGCCCACTTGCTCCCAGCAAGCTGCAACACTTAAAAACTCCCATATACCCCTTCCATATCTAAATTTTAATATTATAATCATGATGATGGGAAATGATTTCCATGCATAAATTAATGCTGTACCAACTAAATCTGCTGACAGAACAATTTTCTCACTGCCATTAACTATTCTTCCATGTTACACCAAATGAAATCACACTGGTTTTGCTCATCCTGACTGCTGCTGCTCAGAGCCCAAGGGGACAGCAGCACTGAAGGACCAGGTCTGCTCCCCAGAGCTCAGCTCTGTGCAGCACATGGTCATGTTACCACTTGGCAATCTGGTTCATTCCACCGACTGTGAAAGAGTGCTCTCTCCCACGGACAGCTTGCCAAGCCTCTCTAAGCCTCCCACACTCACCTCCTGTGAACTGAAGTTCCACAAACTCAGTGGCACCCTTGCTCCTTGGTCACTTAAACGTAATGAATTGTATTTTCACACTGCTGTAGAATTCCTTAAAGCGTATGTTTGGTTCTAATTGAGGTTTGCTGATGAAAAAGATCGTTCTGTTCTAATTAAACTCTGTTCCCTCAAACTATTGTCTCAGCTAAATGGACTTTACAATCTTTTGAGAGCATAGAAGGTTTCCAGATCCATGTACTCCCAGATTTATCTGGGGAGATGGATGACACTGACTGGGGAAACACCTTCCTCACAGCATCCTTCCCTGCTGTCCTCTGGAACTCAAACAGTTGTAAGACCTCCCTCTGGAGTCCATCTGTAACAACCAGGCATCCATCACATACAGAAGGAGCTATGGACTTCCAGAAACAAAGCATTCAGCTCAATTCCTGCGCAAGAAGAGGGATCGCCTCACTACCATGATTTGTGTTGAAAAGAGAAGGTAGCTGTGCTCAGTTGTTTGGCTACCAACATTCTCTCTTTTCATGGCCAGAAGGAGAAAAATGGAGGAATGCATCATCAAATGAAGCGCAACCCAAACTAGGACTTCCAACTCCAACTTACTTGTCATGCATGCTCTCAGTAATTTGTCCTTGAGAAAACAAAGAAAGGATAAAGAATTTTCCTGGTTAAGCACCAGCTTAGATGTGGAGAATTCAAATATCCTTTCATGTAAACAGAAAATCAGTTTCAGGTAAAACCTGAAGCGATGAATGACATCTAGTAACAGTCTACACTAGAATCCAATTCCTGGTTTTGACTATTCCCACACTTCACCATAAGTTTAGCCTTACTCAGATGAAAGTGAAATCCAGGATATGCACCAGCATTTGCAAGATTCGGGCACAAAACTATGTCAATTTGTACACGTTAATTCCAAATCTAACATTTCAGACAAACACTCTTTACTTGGCCATTTGAAAGCAGTTATGGAAACCCTATCAGATAAGAACTACTCCAGAACATGAGAGTGCTTAAAAATTATAAACAAAGAAGCATTTTTTTCCATCAAATTGAATCGCTTGGTAGCTGCCCAAAACTCACTGAGCAACATCCAGTACGCTAAAACAAAAACATAACCCTAAGAGATGACAAGTATTAAGTTCAAATATTAGCCAAAATTCTAACCACAAAGGAAACCTTTTTAAACCCATTTCTTTATGAATTAAAGAGGCTTATAAATGTCTAAGTATTTTGCAGTGCTATTCCAGAAGTAATGGTCGAGTGGCTAAGCAGACTTGCTGTTAACTGGCCCAAGAGGTACAGACACAATCTTGAGTTCTGGAGCCCCAGAAGACAGCACTAAGAAACACAAGGCCATGAAGCTTTCTCTGCAGCACAGGATCCATGCCAGTCTACTCTAATTTAGGATTAGCTTTCTTTTGGAACAAAGTCATAATATAGTGTGTCTCCATGGTTGGAATACCCATTTTATCTCAGATCACTAAAAAAGTCTTCAGGAAACGTTACACACAATTCCAGCCACTGAAAAAATATTTACATGAGGAAATGCCTGCTAAGTTCTTTTAAGTTATCAGTGTTTTACCAACACCCTCACAAAATTCCCACATTTTTAAAATGTAATCTGATAAATGTTTGGTGGTTTTTTTGGTCTCTTGTTGCTTGTACTGAAATACCTTCGCTAATACTAAACATTATAACCCCACGATCTTCTGCTTTCTCCACAACCAACATGATGAGAACACTGACAGAGCTGGAAATATTAGAAAAGAATTTAGAAAAATATTCCAACAAGGCTTAATGTTTCACTGCAAGAATGGGCTGCTTTAGCCTTGCCACAAAGTAAGCTAGTGCTAAGCCATTAAGCATATTATGAGTTTGGCGAATTAGTCTTAGATTAACAGGGCTACCTCATTTTCCAAAACAAGATTCTGCACGTTTTTATTATATATCTTCTGCTGGATAAACAAAACCCGTTAGTATTCCATCTTATTTCTTCATAATGAAGCTACTTAAACTCAAGAGGCATCTAGTAACAATAATCCAGAATACAGACAGGCAGATCTAGTGCAAAACACAAAGCAGGTTTCAGTAGATGCCAGGAAAAAACTTTACAAATGGTACTCCAAGAATCTTATTTTTCCAGGTTTGACTGTAAAAGCTTATGACAACAGAACGGATAGATGAACTCCTCTATCACCTACACCTCGCTGTTTAATGTCACAGAACTTAAACTGCACCTGCTCATTCAACATTTCTTTCACATAACATTCCTGATCATAAATAGATTTTAGCTCATTTTGAAACCAAAACCACAATCTGACCAAAACCAACAGTCCTAACTGAGCACACCAAGGGTGTTAATGCCCTAGCATCCATTGGCCAAGATGACTAGCCAAGGAAGCACACTAAAGCTTTCACAGCTTGGAGGGGCTTGGGGCCTGCAAGCAGCAACAGACAGCTCTGTGGAGGAAAGCCTATGTGGCTAAAATGAGGATTTAAACAATTTGAGGTCTGAACTCTTCACAAGGGCAATCTGTGAGCGCTCACCATTACGTTTGCTGATTCAGGGCATCTCACATAGTGCCATAGATGACGGGAAACAAACAATGTTACAAGACAACTAACTGTCATATTATTGCTATTTAAAACAAAGGTGATTTAAGCCCAATTTAATTACTTCTAGAATGGCAGGGGAGACAGAATAAACAAGAACAAAACCAAGAATGACTTTCTGACAGCAGTGATCTTACCTATTCCGTAGGCTTTAGCACAGATCCATTGTAGATTAGCAGCTATTTTTGCTCTGGCTGAATCATAGAGCTCCAAAGGGACAATCTCAACTGCACTATCTGCCAGGGCATCCATTTTTCTTCTGGTACTATCTCCACCCACACGAACATCAACATCCACCATCTAAAACAAAACAAAAGACACCAGACTTTTACATGAGCCATTTCTCTCACTGCATTTCCAAAACCACAGAGAGGAGCCGGCTGAATGGGATCGCGGGCAAGCGTTATGCCAGGCACAATACGGTGCGATGAACACCAAAGGCCCAACATCCTTCAGGGATATTCACCTAAAGGGCTTATTTAGCCATTACATCCGAGCCCGGAGCGAGCATCCCCGCCTGTGGAAGGCAGGGATTTGCGCACAGCCAGCCCTGAGCCAAGGCTACGACCTAGCGAAAGAAGAAAGGAGCGGCCCCGTCACCTGCCCGACCGCTGCCATAAAGACAGGCCGGGGCGCTGCCGCCCCCCCACCGCTCCCGCAGGCCCCGCTCCGCCGCCCCCCGTCGCCGAACAATGCGGACAGGTACCGCG